>SZWC01011861.1:3778-81151 GCA_023375785.1 Penium margaritaceum
GAGTGGGCAAAGATAAAGCGCGCATGGGACATCATCAACCCAAATACACCCGAGGACCCATACACCATGTGTTGGCAGTTGGGCATGAAAGCACCTCATGCCCGACCGTTGTTATGTCTACCCAATTGGGCGCCATGGATCTCGGTCTGGCCACTTCCATGGTCACGGTTGTGATTAACGTCATCGTTTACCTCATGTCTTTCCTGAAGTTCATAACTATATGCAGGGCATCGTGGAAGAAAGTTTTTCCATGGAAATAAACAATATACCAACCTTATCGTCATTGTTAGTGTGCATAAAAGCAACGGAATTTCCTCTATTGTACACTATTTCTGGGAGTATTAAAGACCAATGTAGCAATCAAATGAGGGTAGAATTGTGTGCAAACTATATGCGCATAATTCTACCGTTATACTCGATATTGTGGGTCAAGTACCTTGTACTTTCATCATCAATATGCCCACCTCAGTGTCATTATAGTCAGCAACATCATAAGTGAAATGTGACCTCTTCAGCAACGTATGGTAAGGTTGTACAGCAATGTGCCATCCTCACTAGTACACTTCATGAACATGGTACCAATGAAATCATTTGTTACTTCATAAATACATCATGTACTTACTTCCCATGTGGTGGTTGTGTAGCGTATAACAGACAGTGTAATGTAGTTTGCTTGTACGTGGTACGTGAAGGTTATCCCTATGAAAGAACGACATGGATTTTGGCTTGTTCTTATGATGTTGGAGGAGAAGAAGTCACTTCAACGCTATGAACAGTGTTTACATCAGAAGCATTACGTTATGAACACTCAAAAGTACACTTGAACTGCTTCTGGCACTACTTGCTAATGAAATAATGACATGGATTTCGGCTTATTGTTATGATGTTGGAAGAGGAGCAGTTAGTTGAACGCTATGAACAGTCTTTACATCAGAAGCATTACCTTATGAACACTCAGAAGTACACTTCACGTACTTCTGGCACTACTTGCTAATGAAGTTGGCACTTGAAATGAACAACCTTGCACAAGGGAATTGGATTGAGTACAATCAATTCAGGAAATGTCAAACACTAAACACCATACACAGTGAACGTGGGATACGTAATCTCTTCAAAGACTTCACGACTCAATCCCCGGAGAAAATGAACAATGTCACAGACAGGACACGGGTGCTCCCATGGCTGACAGTGTTCAGCATCGTAGAAGACCTCGGCCTTAGTGTCTGAATCTTGGTGGCCATGTCTGCTTCTTGGAACATACACACTACTGGCCCCCCTCCCCACATGCAATGAACTACTGTGTCTAAGCCTAACTCTGAGCTTCTGCCTAACCCGAAATCCCCCTCTCAGGGTGAATTGGGAGCCGCCTCTCACTATGGTGTGCTCAATCCCCATAGTCCAGCAAACTTCATCCTGCACATGAACAAAAGTGAGCATTAGTCATGACAAACACTCGTTAACCGATGACAGTTCTTGCGAATTGTGAATAACAGGGCATGACGCCAAACAAAGCAACTACGTACCTCACTCCTCCTCCTCTGGCTCCTCCACGTACATCTCCTGCCACTCTCTCTCCTCCTCATCCAAGTGCTGGCTGTGCTCATCCTGCATCACCATCTCAGCATCATCACCAAGAGGAGGGGAGTATACACCAGATTCATCACTTTCAGCACCAACATCGTCATCATCCACTTCATCCCGAGGCGGAGCCTCGGGATCGTACTCCACGTCACCACTAGCATACGCTGCAAGTGGAGCACCCACAGCTCTGGAGGCTGTTGCACGTGCCTCCAAGGCTGCTGCGACCTGTGCAGCAGTAGCCTGTAGACCTCCATCGTATCCCCTTGCTACGGCCTCTGCAGGACTTGGTACAGGCGGTGTTTTGCAGCGTGTCTTGGTGTGGCCTTTTTTGCCCAGACCGTGGGCAAATGAAGGTTTTCTTCTACATCGTTTCACAGTCTTTCCTTACGCTACGCGGGCGTCCCTTCCCACGCCTTGGTCCCGGTTGCAGCCACTGTGGTTCAACAGGCACAATGTTTTTCATGAACGGCGAGGGGATGGGGTTGTTGTATGCACGTCGGAATGTCATGCGCGTGAGTCCAGGGTTGACAAGGTTCTCTGCGTTGATGCGCTTCACGAGCAAGAAAGTGCAAACATGATGGCATGACATTCCAAACTCCTTCCACCTGCCACAACTGCAAGTCTTCTCCTGTAGGTCTACCTGTCCAGGATTGTTGGTTGGTCCATCCATAGTTGCAGTGTTTGGGCCCTCCTCTATCACATTGTACTCACGGGCCACGGCAAGGCAGTTGAGTAGTCGGTCGGCTTGGACAGGGGCCAAGGACGTCTGCACAGCTTCCGCTTGGGCACGCCGAGCACAAAACATGCGCTGCACAAAGGGCATGATGCTCACAAAGTAGTAGTATGGATACATCTTGCGGTGCGCTGCGATGCGTGCATTCCAGCTCTCTGCTGCGTTGGAGGTCGTGTGGCCTCCCTTGCCAAGGGGGTAGTGGAGACGTGTCCATTACTCCAGAGGTACACCTCCAACCAGAGACCCATCCCCACCTAGCCTGCCAAACAGATATGCATAGGCAGATGCACTCACTTGCCGCAGGTGGGTGGTTATCTTTTGCCATTGGTCGACATTGAGCGCATGCGCACACTTCCATGCTCAGTGTGCGGCTTTCTTCCCGTAGGCAATGCGGATGTTCTCGCACAAGTGCCATGCGCAAAAAGTGTGTGTTGCACCTCCTATGTACTTCACCGCTTTCTCCAGGCCCTTCTCTCTTTCTGTGATGATGCTTGTCCAAGGCAGAGCAGCACTGGGATACGTAAGGGCAACCTGTGCACAAAAAAAGTTCCAACTCTTCTCGTCCTCGGCTAGTGCGAGTGCCCACGCCATGGGCACTGCGTGGTCATTGGCGTCAAAAAATTGGGCAAGCAACAGAGTTTGCTTATGCCCGTTTTTCAAAAACGTTGCATCCATGGTCATAATGCGGCGACTGTGCAGGAAAGCGATCCTGGCAACCCCGGGAGCGACGAACGCCCACAGGAAAGCACCATTCTTGTCCTTGTGTGCGATCGTATGGGTTCTTGGGTCAACGCGTCTCAGCTGCACGCACGACATGGATGTACACAAGTCAATTAAACTGAAAGTAGAATGAACACTGCTTTGTTAAAGGTTTGAAGCGAACATGTTTGCATACCTCGTCAATGTACGATGGAAAGAGACTCCACGTGTTGGTTTCCTTGCCCATCAAATTTTCCTGGGCCTGTGACTTCGCGCGGTAGAGTGTGTTGTTGGAGATATTGATGCCGGCCCTCTCTTGGAGTACCTTCTGCAAGGTGGCTGTAGACGCAGTGGGGTCGCGCTGCACTGCTTCTCGTGTTTTGCGGGCCACCCACCCCTTCTGGCGAGCCGGATTACCGTGGCCAATCTTGGGGACACACTTGTGTCCGTCGGCGTAGTGGGACACAGTCACCGCACCAAACTTGCTTGTCATACGTGCGTGCATGAGCCACGTACACCCCTTGTTTTTCGCCTCAGCGCACGTCACGTGGAATCTGGTGGGCTCACTGCGCACCCACTTAATCCCGAAGTGATTGTCAACCGCGTAGTCCTCCACAAACGCCCGGGCTGCGTCCATGTTGTCAAACAACATACCCTCTACCAGCTCCTTCGGCATCCCCTTCTGCTTCTTCGGGCTGTGACATGGTTTGTCGTCCGAATCACCTGTCCATGACAGCACCGCATAAAATTACATGAGAGAGCACGGGTTTAGAATGGAGTCCATGCACAACCAGGAAGAGGAACCTGTACTTCCATGCACTGTCTCCGTCTTCCTAAAAACACCAGAAACAGGATGAATCCCGAGCACAAAGTGAGCATTACCGAGGTGGCCATGCGGTACGGACAGCACAAGACAACGCCCCATGCTAAACCGAACCGGTATGGCTTCCGGGACATCGGGGGACCTGGGAGCACGGGGTGGTTCATCCGGGATTTGGTTCTGTGGGAGGGCGTCCCACTCGTCCAATCACCGGGACCACCAGTCATCGTTCCAATCTCGAGTCAACCAAAACATAACATCTTGAAATGTGCCTGATGGATTGTTCGACGGAGGGTTATCGGGGTACCACCGCGGTGCAGGTCCGTCAGCAGAGCGAGCAGGGTTCTTGACAGGACTTGGTTGCGTGGCAACGAGCCAATCGTGTTCGTGGGAATCCATCCGAAATGGTGGGTATTTTGTCCACAAAACGTCTTCCTATGTATCCCATCTACCCTCCTCATTAGGCTTACCGGCGTCTTCGACGACTTGGTCATCCACCATTCCGGCTTCACGAAGGATGCAGGAGTAGAAGCAACATCGTTAGAGGGAGCGGTGACGGCGTCAACGACGACAACGCAACACTAAATGAGAACGGATGAAACTGGACAGGCATCCTGCCGCAACATGTGGTGCAAGCGGTGGACAATTCGAGGATAGGTGTACAAGTAGGATGAGGGTACTGACCGCCGATACCCCTCTTCATGCACGTACTCTGTGACTGTAGTGCATGTCATCCACTGTCCGCCGGCAACTAATAGTACACCATGGTTTTTGGAACCCAACGGCATGCCCATAGTCACCGCCGGTTGAAAGGATGTGAAAGCGACATGTGATTGGCAGCCCGTCATGGCATGCCGTGGAAGTTGCAACACGGACAGCTGTCGACTGGTCCAGCGGTGCAATGTCATTGGCACGCTTATCGCTTTCTGTGCTGGCCATACAGCTGTTAGGCGTGGCATGACGTTTGGATGCCGGTGCATGAACCACGCCAGCTGAGGGACGAGTACTCGGAGGGAGTGTTTCGATGTTATGAGGACATTGCATGTGCTGGTGAGACGGCCATGCAGACGTGCGGTGTGGGGTTTGACGAAAATTCCGAGTCCTCGAGTTATTCTCACAAAGAAAGGATACCCCCAGTTATCGAGTGCATGAAGGACGTTGAACCGCAGATTGTCGAGTACCGGAACATTTTCGATGTCGACTTCATAGCAATGTACAAGTATCGACTACATGCATGCGGCGTGGTTGTACGAATTGAGGCACAAATTGTTGGAAAAGTGAAAACTAATACGAGGACACCCTTTTGCTATAGGAAAATGAACCATATGCCATCACATGACGACTTCGACAATTGCAAGGGGTATATGGGGCTTATTGTTCATGGTCAAGGGCGAATGAGGCTTATCGTTCTGGCGGAGGGGCGAATGAGGCTTATCATACTGGCGGAGGGGCGGATCAGGCTTATCGTCCCGATGGAGGGACGGATCAGGCTTATCGGTCTGGCGGGGGGGCGAATGGGGCTTATCGTGCCGACGAAGGGGCGGATGGGGCTTATTGTGCAAAACTTGGGGTATATAGTCAATCCGCCCAATGTTTTATTAATCGAAGCTCATAATAAACGTGTGAAACTAGCATGTTCACAATACAAGAACAAGTTAATATAATTGAAATAAGTTAATAATTAGATGAAACCATATTCATAAAATAGAGAAGAAATACCTTTTGATGTTCTTGTTCGATTTCTTTGTGAATTGCTACATATAATACTATAATTTCAAGGGCATTCGATCTCTTTTGGTTGTTTTGTTTTTGGATTTTACATCCAGAAAAGCTGGAAAAAAAACTAGCGTAGCTTAGTGTAATTTAGAAAGAGTTCGCCTAAACCACACACAGTGGGCAACAAACCATTTGTTTGAACGAATATGGGTGACAAATTGGCAGTCCATTTACAACCAGTTTTTTTTCCATGGATGAAGTAAATTCTCATGGCAAACCTTCCATTATGTGGTCCAGATTGCGGGCAATTGTTTAGCCTCTTAAGAGATACCAATATGAACACTTTTGCTTGGTTACTATGTTACCCTATGCACGCTTTGCGTGCAACACCTGCCTCTTGTTTTTGTTGCCCATTGTGTTTAGGCGTACTCTTTCTAAATTACATCAAGCTATGCTAGTTTCTTTTTCCAGCCTTTTTGGATGTAAAAGCGAAAAAAAAACAACAAAAAAGTGAACGGATTCCCTTAAATGTATAGTATTATGTATAACAATTCACCAACATATCGAGCAAGAACATCAAAAGGTATTCCTTCTCCTTTTATGAATATGGTTTTATCTGATTATTTTTTTTCAAAGATATTAACTTGTTCTTGTATTGTGAACCTGCTAGTTTCACACGTTTGTTATGAGATTTGCTTAATAAAACATTATCTTTGAGAAATTTGGATGAATGTTGAATGTTTCCTTGTTCTAAAAAAAATAATATGAATTGATCATAGGCATAATTTGATTTATTTACCTTTTTTTATCAAGGTGGTTGAATTTCTTTTCTTTCAATTGCATTTGACCCTGGTTGAAGCCGGGTTCACGAGTTTCAAGAGTTTAGCATTACGGCCATTTATGTGAAACAGCACAAGGCGAGGCCAAGGGGGAGCAATTGGAGGGCTTAAACGTACAGTCCGTACCATTCTATCCTAGCGTCGGACTGCTCATTCCGTATTATCCGGGGTCTGTCCGGCATTCTAGGTCGATGTCCGTGATTTTCTTCGTCTGCGCCGACCTTGCTTATGCGTCCGCGGACGTGGGGGGGCATACAGTCCGACAGATTCTTGCGCCTTGATTGGTGGATATGGCAGAAAAACGACCGATCCACCAATCACGATTTTCTTGAAGCATCTTTTGGCCACGAACCGATTGTAATAGGTTACTATGTAACCCAAAAAGGGGAAACGGGTCTGAGACCTCAATAGGAATGTGAAGAATTGAGACCGAACACACCCGTGTAATCGACATGCTTTGCACGCAATGCCACTCGAGTTGTGCGAATCCACTTTGCCGCTTTTGCGCGACGGCATAGCCGACTCGGGAAAATAAACTATCTGCCGTCGACTTGTAGTCTTTTCAACAGATATCCGGCCCAGAAACATTTTTAGGTACAAAGCACAGATACCCGAATAGTAGAAACATAAAACTAATTCGCCCGTCTTGCAATGAAAAATAACCTAACCACGCATCGGCCGCGGCTACCGCCATGCCAATAACAAAGAAAACAGGCAAAAATGCATGGCGATGCCGCGTGCCATGCGATGACAATGCATGGTATGTGGCGCCTCCCGCTACTATCACAAACCCCATCGTTGAAGGATTTGTGATACCTACAGGGGGAGGTTTGTTAAGAGTTTGAAGGAAGTTTGAGACTCCCCATGCATTCAAAGGGAACCTGTTGGGCTCCGCTACCGCGAGGCCTAGTAGGAGCCTGCACAAAACTTAAACCCTAAAACCCATAATGTAATTCCGGGTACGATTTGATTGCAGTTTGTGGGTTGAAAGAATAGGTTTGCGCGTACAAAAAAACAAAAGAAAGGTGTTTTCGCTCGATCATGAGGGAGTGATGACCCCTTTGTTTTTTTTTTTTAACACAGAAACCCCCCAGTTTGATTTAAAGTTTTATGTTTGGTGCGGGCTCCATGTAGTTACTAGGCAACATCCTAGGGCACATGTGTTTGAGATAGTGACCATGCACGAGAGAGCACACGGTGCACCATGGATGCGTTTAACACTTGCCTCAATAGCTCAGGTAAAATGCGAAGACAGAAGTGAGAGAGGAGCAGGGAGACTTAGCAACCAGTGAGCGTGCACTTGTTGCAAGCATGACACTCGAGCGAGCACACACCGCCACCCGGGGGTTGAGCCCGACCGCTTGGAATCAATCCGTGCAGTGACTACTAACCAGTGCACGGGTGTACCCGGCACGGTGGCCCCCTAAGGATCAGCACCCGGGAAAATCTCCCCTAGAACACTCAAGGCAAGCGAGACATGGTGCAGGACACGGCAATAAGAATGTACGGGTCCTAACATCCCCCGTCTTAACATCTCCTCAAAGATAGAGAATCAAGTCATGACCACGCAGGTACCAGCAAGCACTCCTGGGTAAAGAAAAGTGTCATGTCGCTAGGGCCCTCCATCATGGTAGGCTCGCTTGACGTCTTCCCCGGTGAAGTCATGTCAGTAAATTTGTACATGTGTGTGCATGGAGGAGCAGGCAAGAGGGCATAGAGATGTGAGTGGCAACAAACTTTAACACTCCCCCATGACCCGCAGGCAGACACTCCACACACACGAGGGCACAACAGGCTGAGAAGACCACAGACATGTGAGACACACAGAGTAGCTCAACCTGGATCACGGGCACAGATGAGACCAATAGCATGAATAGGAATTTTGAAGACATTTTGATTGAGGAATTTGGTGAGGAAATCTGCTCTCTGAGAACGTGTCTCCACCCAAGTAACCTGGACAATGCCGGCGGCAATGCACTCACGCACAAAGTGATGCTCAACATTGATGTGCTTGGTGCGGGAGTGATGCACAACACTTTTCTCGGTAATGGCCTTTGTGCTTTTGTTGTCACAGCAAAGAGTGATGCAACGGATGGGGACACGCAGTTGTTGCAGTAGACGATACAGCTAGACAGCCTCACATGCGCTTGCACTAAGAGCAACATACTCAGCCTCAGCTGTGCTTCGGACAACACAGCCTTGTTTGACGCTTTTTCAAGAGACTGGTCCCACCAACCATGAAAATGTACCCTGTTTGGCTGCGTGTATCAGAGTCGTGTGCCCAATCACTGTCAGTGAAGCCATCAACCACAAGGGAGGGTTGCGCACAAAAGTAGAGACCGACACGTGGTGTGGAGAGTGCATAACGTGCAACTCATAAGGCGGCCTCAAGATGTCGCTCGCGTGGACACTGAGAGAATTGGGACAGGAAGTTGACAACATAGGCAACATCAGCACGTGTGGTGCTAGCAAGGTACATCAGTAAGCCAATGACTCAAAGGTATTCAGTCACATCCACCCTCTCCCCCAACTTTGAGAGGTCCAAGGATTTCAGTAGTGATTGACCCGCGGGGGTCATGGGTGTAGAAGCAATGGGAATGGCTATGAGAAGGGGATTAAAGCGCTCCCCCAGGCTGCGGGCGTACACAGCCTGGTGCACGTGTACATTGCAACGTGCGCGATCACGCTTTAGCTCCATACTGAAGAAGACAGGGGCAGGACCGAGATCTTTCATCTTGTAGGCTGCCTGCGTAAGGGAATTAGGAGCAGAGACGGCGGATGTTTCGGGGGATGCAATGAGAAGATCATCAACATAGACCAAGATGGCAACCAACGGTTTTGTAGGGGGCTAAGACACAGAGCAGGGTCCATTGGACTCCTTCTGAAACCTCCTTTCTCCAGAGTCGCCGTGATCTCTTGGTTCACGCAGCGTGGGGACTGCTTAAGCCCATAGAGGGCCTTGCGCAGCGGCCACACACGATTTGTCCCATCAGAGAAGCCGGGGGGCTACACCATGTAAATCTCCTCATCCAACTTGCCATGTAAGAGGGCATTGTTGACGTTTATTTGCTCCAATTCCCAGTCATGCTGGGCCACCAGACTGAGCAATGCTCTGGCAGTTGTATAGCAGCCGACTGGTGCAAACATCTCGTCAAAGTCCACACCAAGAATCTGGGAGAACTCCTTTGACGTGAGACGTGCCTTGTACCGCTCAACAATGTTGTCTGGGTTTAGCTTGCAACGATACACCCATTTGGCTACGACAACTTTGCGGCATGGTGGTTAATCCACCAGCTCGTACACTGTGCTCTGACAGTGCATCAAGTTCAGCCTTCATGGCTTGCTCCCACAGAGAGGAGTCAGTAGCTGGATGTGCTGCTCGCACGGTCGGCGATATGGGTGGAAGGGGAGAAAGACCTGCAATAGCAATGCACAAGGCAACATACCCAGCTACAGACTACGAGAGAGCTAAGTGGAATTCCTGTTTAACGAGGAGGACCAGGAGGAACCTTGTTCTAGGCCCATGTGAGGTAGGACATTGTCTCAAAGACAAACAGCGGGGAATGATCGGATGTAGAAAGAAGGGCGCGCACTCCATCAGCAAGAGTGCGATTCCAGCGTTCAGATACCCCATTTTGCTGAGGGGTGAAAGGAGCCGTGAATTCAAGATGGACACTACAAGACTCAAGGAAGTAGGTGGGAGGTCCGAGGAACTCACCTCCTCTGTGACTACGAAACACGAGCAGTGGATGAAAACAATTGCGTTTGTCTTGAGAAAGCCATGCTTCAATGACATCGGTTACGTCACTTTTGTGACGGAGAGCAAAGACCCAACAGTACCGGGAGAAGTCATCGATCAGGCAGAGAACGTAACGAGGAAGACCACCAAGGAATTCATGGGCTAATGGACCCATGACATCAGCATGGACAAGGTCAAGAGGGTGAGACAAGCGAGACTTGGAGGTGAAGAACAGAGAGCAATGCATCTTGCCACTGGCATAGTCAAGACAGCTCGAGGAGCAGGGAGGTGTGAAGGTGGCAGGATCCAAGCCCACAGTAGGCTAAATGCGAAGGAGGCGCTAGATGGCAGCAGTGTGAATGTGACAAAGTCGACGATGCAGGAGGTCAACATGGGCAGGAGACAAAGAGGGTGCCAGGTGAACAAGGGCAGAGACAGCGTAAGACGAGGGAGAGGAAAATGGTATTCGAAAGAGGCGATCACAGCGCACTCCACGATGACCAACACAACCAGGCGAGCAGAGAGAAATTGGGGCAAGGCCGCAACTGGACGAGAATTCTATCCCTTGGTCGTCAAGGGTAGTCACAAAGAGTAGGCTTACCTCAAGGTCTGAGACGTACAGTACGTCAAGAAGATAGACCGTGTCGCCAGGACGAACAAAACAAACGACATCGACGCCATGAACAGGGAGGAGCTGACCGGAGCCAGTGCAAACAGAGCAAACAAGGCCGACGGAGCCAAGGGAGACAAAGGAGGAGCGACAGGAAGTCATGTGGTGGGTGGCCCCAGAATCAATGATTCAGAGGCCAGGGGCCGCACGAGTGCTAGGAAGAACTAGATAGACAGCAATAGTGCCATGAGGAGAGAGGGAGGAGGATGCACCAAGGTGAGTGGGGAACGTGTGTGACTGCCAATCTTTAATCTAGTCACAAGCAATAGGCATGTCCCCTCGAACACTACGAGATGTTGCACCATGAAGGGTGGTGTCAGACTCACAGGCAGACACACAACATAGGCCACTCACTCTCACCTCCCTTAGAGCGAAGGTGGAGGATTTCAGTGAGGCGTCGCTCAAGAACACGCTCCTCGTCACGGCGGCCAGAGGAGTGATCGGAGGAGCTGTGAGAGGAACGGTCAGACAGATGGCCGTTGTCATGCGTTGAGGAAGGTGCGGAGTAGTGTGAGGATGGAGGACCGGAGTAGGGAGGACCGGTTGGGGGCGGTATCCCGAAGGACTTGGGGGTCAAGGTGACGGCTGAAGTGGAGCAAATGTAGTGGAGAGGGCAGAGGCTGAGGAAGAGGAGGATGAAGATGCGACTGTCACCGCCACAGTCGCGGAAGAAGAGGTGAAGCCGGTGCACGCCCAATGTGCCCATATGGTGGAGGCCGGACTGACATCATCATGGGGAGCAGGACACTTGGGCGTAGAGTGGCCGGTGGTGCCGCAGTTCTAGCAGATGAGACCTGTGTTGATGGTGGAGCCAGGAATGACTTGCCCCCCGGGCCACCTCCACGCCCCTTGCCACCACCACGGCCACCTCCACGATTGGAGCCACCACCCCGAGTACGAGAAACCACCTGAGTGGAGTGAGCTGCGGCAGGAGAGGTGGAGACTAAAGGTGAGGTGGTGGCTATTGTAGAAGAGGATGACGATGTTGTGACGGTAGCAAGTGTAGCGTGATGCATGCGCTTATTTATAAGTTGTTCCACCAGTTAGTGAGGCGGGAGGCAGTGAAGTCATAGAGAGGTCCAATCCCTGGGGGTGTATCCGCAGGGAGTGGAGCAGGAGCAAGGCGCTCAAGTTTTGCTTGGGTGACGTGCAGGTAGATATTAGAGAGCTTAGGAATCAGACCCGCAACAATGGACAAGCAGGCAGACAGGGGTCCACGAGCAGCCTTGCACAGGTCGCGTAGCAAGCGCGGACACCGCACCCAGTATTCATCTACAGTCTCATCAGCCCGTATCTGCAAGGTGTTAAACTGCACAGTAAAGGCACATTGGGCTGCATGCCCAGTGACTATCTTGCGACGACGAATAAGGGCGTTTGCGTCGACGGGATTAGTAGGTGTGCCTCGTGTTGGATCTGCATTGTATGTACCAATGTCATCCAGAAGACTCTCAAGTCTGGAATTGATGAGAGCTCGGACAGCCCAAGCAGCCTCACTTGGTTGTGGAACAAACAGTGCCTTTGCAGGGGAGTAGTACTCCCAAAGGAGTTCCCCTTGGGCCCATGCGCTGAAGCACGTTTCCTACAAAGTGAAGGTAAATTTGGAGGTGAACTGTGGTGGGTCATCTTGAAGCCCTTCTACCATGTAGGTAGAAGGACCCGAGCTAGAGCGGCTGCTGAGAGAGCAAGAGAAGAGGAGTTGGGGACACCACCAGTAGGAGACACAGATGAGTGAGTAGATGAATTGCCGTTAGCAGGAAGAACAACGGCAAGGGCAGGGACAGTACGCAGTCTCTCTATGACTAGGGTATCCACTGTGGCAGCTAATTCTTGCTGTGCCTTGCAGTGTTGTTGCATGTCATCCTCAGTTTTCCAACGGGCCGCCTAGGCCTCGCTAAGGGCGGCTTGAAGAGCTTCTATTGTCTCCTCCGTTCCTGGTATTGGGAGAGCAAGCGGACAGAGGGAGTGAAGTGACAAGTGAATGTGCAGTACAACAGTGCAGAGGGTGCTCACCAAACTGGTGACGGGGCAGCAGTGCAAAGAGAGGGGCCACCACTGCCACGACTGAAGAGAAGAGAATGGCAACCCACCCTGCAACTGCCATGGTAAGGCACAACTATCCAGTGATGGTGGCCCCAACCACCGCTGTTGCGGCTGATGCAACCAGGAGTCCTGTGGTGACGTGTGGTGTCAGCTCCCGCAGAGCACCGGTGGGGGTCAAGACTGCTACTAGAGTGGAAGCGCGGATAGAACTGACAGCGGCTGCGGTTGATTTGACAGCAAATGATGTTGAAGTGGCAACAAAGCCTGCTATTGCAGTCACCTAGGTGGCAATGTTGGCAGATGCGCCAGCGAGCAGTGTAAGAGAAGCTATTGTGTGTGCGTAGGCGTCAGTTGCACGGCCCACCGCAGTCTGGGTGGGGGCTTTGCACGCGCGAGCAGTGGCAACAAAGGTTGCTGGGGCCCTTGCAGCTGCGTCAAGAATGGCACCCCCCAGGCCAATGGAGTCTGTATGGACTGGGAGAGGAGGAATCACCCTATGGACCTCCGGACTTGGAACCGGTCCAGCAGATGCAGTCGTAGTAGGGGATGGAGCAGATGTGGAGTTGGAAGCAGATGCAGCGTTGGACGATTGTGGATTGGTAGGTGGTTGCATGTTTGAGGGACGGAGCGGTGAAAGAGGTAGGTTGTCGGCGGTGTACACCTGTCAATTGATCTCCTCCTCTCGCTCAGCCGTCGCCCTCTCGTCCAATGCGACCAGTTCCTCGCGCCAATAGGAAGAATCAAGCATGCGGTACCACAAGGGCGTGTTGTTATCTAGGGGTGAATGAGGGTTGAAGAGCCGAGGGTCCTCCCACCCGTGGTCAGTGTGGCATGCAACCGTACGAGGGGAGTCAAGTTCCTCGTTTGGGGGCCCGTCAGGAGGTGGCGAGTGCACTGTGACTACTTGTTGGGGCGGCACTGGCATCCCAAGTGTGTGCTTGTTCCTGAATGCTGAGGAACAAGCACCGGTAGAGGATGGCTGTGGCGAAGGACCGTCTAAGAATGGACGTTTGGCCTGGCAAACAGCATTCGAGCAGGAGCAGCTGCCGCAATGGGGTGGACTTCCAGAGAGTGAAGTTTTTGGCCCACTAGAAGAGGAGGCAGCTCACCGTAGATGATGGTGTAGTGCGAGAGACGGACTGCACGAGGTATCTCTCGTGGGTGTAGATGGTGGCAAAATATAGCTGTTGTGAAAGAACCGCAAGCAAACGCAGCAACACCTCTGGGTGCTGCTGCTAAGTACCGAAAAGTCGGCCAGCGGTACAGATGCGCTGCTGAGGTGGGCTGTGGCTTGCACGGGCCGAGAGAGCCGCGAGCGTGTGTGTTGTACTATGACTAAGGACCAGGATGGACAAGCTGTGGGAACGGATCCTCACTTGCTCTGATACCAGTAGTTAATACGCAACATCCTAGGGCACATGTGTTTGAGATAGTGACCATGTACAAGAGAGCACATGGTACGCCATGGATGCGAGAAACACTTGCCTGAATAGCTCTGGTAAAACGCCAAGACATAAGTGAGAGAGGAGCAGGGAGACTTAGCAATCGGTGAGCATGCACTCGCTGCAAGCATGACACTCAAGCGAGCACACACCGCCACCCGGGGGTCGAGCCCAACCGCTTGGAATGAATTCGTGTAGCGGCTACTCACCAGTGCATGGGTGAACCCGGCATGGTGCCCCCCTAAGGATCAGTACCCAGGAAAAGCTCCCCTAGAACACTCAAGGCAAGCAAGACATGATGCAAGACATGGCAGTAAGAATGTACGGGTCCAAACATCTCCCGTCTTAACATCTCCTCAAAGATAGAGAGTTAAGTCATGACCATGCAGGTGCAGCAGGTACTCCTGGATAAAGAAGATGTGTCATGTCGCCAAGGCCGTCCATCATGGTAGGCTCCCTTGTCGTCTTCCCAGGTGAGGTCACGTTAGTAAATTTGTACATGTGTGTGCATGGAGGAGAAGACAAGAGGGTATAGAGATGTGAGTGGCAACAAACTTCAACACTCCGCTCGCGCCAAACATACAAAACCTAAATCAAACTGGTGGGTTTGCGTGTAAGAAAGAAAACAAAGGGTGCATCGCTCCCTTGCAATTTTCGCGTGGGAGTGATGACCCCATGTGGTTTTTTTCTTTCTCGCCCATCGAAGCATGCCGCGAGGGAGCATGATTTCCGACTGGGCTTTTGAGTTGTGTTTTTGCCGATTCTGGGGGGATGATAGTCACACTTTGTGTTTCATGGGTACGCGAGTAATTTGGCCCTAAGAGCTGGAAACTATTCTAAAGCGCAGGTTAGGGCAGTTGCATTTTTTATGTAGCGTGCGGGCTTCCACGCTCGTTGCTTAGTCTGCTTCCCCCTCAGTCTGCCGCTCTATAGTCTAAGTCAGAGTGGTCTAGGTTTGTTACTCAGAGATGCGTGCACCTATGTTGGCGCAAGAAAGCAATTGAAAACAAGAAGTGACTGTTAAAGAAACAAGAATGAGATACAATAGGAGACCCCTCCAAGAAATAGCCCCCCCCCCCCCCCCCAGCTCTATAGAACTTGTTACTCAGTTCACCAGCCAATCAATAAATAGCTCTTTTTTCAGGCAAGTAGGTTTTCTCATTGAGCCCTGCCAGACGGCCGACAACCCAAACCCGGGCTGTCGTCCGTTTTTCCTGCAAACTTGACCATACCATAATACGCACGCTGGGAACACATTCGTGCGGTCTGAATTAGCTAGAAAAAAACTAGTGAGGAGTTAAGGCTACCTAAGCCCAGGCAGAGTCTACGCTAATCCCCGGTACCAACAGTACCAGAAAATCATGAAGCTTGCACCTTAGGCGTGACATAGCGTTACGAACGCAACGGTACAATCAAACACCACGCTGGACGTGTGCAGGCAACATATGCACCGATTGTGCTTGTCGACGGCACGATTGCTGCGGAGGTCTGCCGATGGAGCTGAGCACGAGGGAGGTAGGAGGCTCCAGCAAACTGTGTGTAGGCCTCAGCATTCGTCGACTCCACCGGTCGACACTCCATCAGCATCTCGTCTTGCCGTCAGCCATCTGCATGCCGATGTGCACAAGCCGGGAGCAGTGAGACCAAGTGAGAGCTGTGAGACAAAAACAACACTCCCCAATGACTCACAGGCATAGTGCACATGGACGGGTAGAGAGCACAGAGACCAAGCGGACAGGGAGAGAGAGAACCTCACGGATGCACACTGACTGCACTAAGAGCCTTCTTGAACGAGTCATAATTTAGTACCTTGCTGAAAAAAATGAGCCAACTACCGTGTTATCTCAACCCACACAATGTTGATGATGTTTTCATGCAACAACAAACGCACATACCGATACTCGACATTGATATGCATTGTGCGATTTTGATGCATGCCGTCATTGTCAACAATGGCCATGGCACTTTCGTTGTCACAGTGCAACATGATGCACGGGACTGACTGACGCAACTCGGATAGCAGGCAGTGCAGCCACACGCTCTCAAAAGCACCAGAACCAAGGGCCACATGCTAAACCTCATTAGTGTTGTGTGCAATGCAGCCTTGCTTGACGTAGTGCTAGGATACAACCGTTCTGCCAACAATGAAGGTCCAAAAAGCACGACTCCTACCATCTGGACTGCCGGCCCAGTCAGTGTCGGTGTATCCCGTCGCCACAGTGAACGACTTTTGACGAAGCATGAAGCCTCACCATTGGGTAGAGGCGACATAGCGCATTACTCGGATCGCGGCCTCAAAGTGGAGGTTACGCAACCTTTGAGAGAACTGTGCGAGGAGGTTGACAGCGAACGCAATGTCTGGACTTCCTTGTCGCCAGAAACATCAGTAACCCGATGACGGGCAAATATGTGGTCATGTCTACTGGCTCCTCCACCACGGATGAATCGGAGCTTTTGAGCATCGTCTCACCATCGGGCCGCATGGGTGAAGATGCTCTTAGCATGAGGGGCAGGTTCTCAGTGAAGCGCCCGGACAAGGTCTAGACGTAGGCGGCCTGATGGACATGCAGAATGCCCACAGAGCGATCATGTTCAAGCTCCATGCCCAGAAAGACTCGTGTTGGCCCGAGGTCTTTCATCTAGTAGGCAGCTTGCAGTAGATCCTTGACCAGCTGGATGGCAGCTGCATCTGGCGATGTGATGAGCAGGTCGTCGACATAGACCAGGACGGTGATGAGGGTCTAACCTTGTGGACTGATGAACAGTGCACGATCGTCCGAGCTACGACGGAGGCCACTGCTGAGAAGCGTACGACTGATCTCCTAGTTCTAGGAGAGTGGTGATTGCTTCAAGCCATAGAGGGTCTTCCGCAGCTTCCAGACCTTGCCGAAACCATCGTCAAAGCCATGTAGAGCTCCTCGCCCTCCAGTGAGCCTTTGAGAAAGGCATTTCTCACATCCATGTGATGCAGTTCCCACCCGTGCTGGGAAACCAGGCTGAACAACGCCCGGCTAGTGCAGAACCGACCGATTGGGACAAAGATCTTGTCATAGTCAATCCTAGGGACCTGAGCAAACCCCTTGGTTGTGAGACAGGCCTTGTACTTGTTCAACGACCCGTCTGGCTTCCACTTTTGCCAGAGAACCCACTTGGCGCCGATGGCCTTACGGCCTCGAGGGAGGTTGAAAAGCCCAATAGACGTGATGTTGCCAAATGACGTCAAGCTCATCGACGCATGCAGCCTCGTAGTGAGCAGCCTCGGGAGACGACCAAGCCTCACGTAGGGTGGATGGGTCCTTTGTTCGTTCCATGGGATGGACAGTGAGGGCGTTCGCATCTTGCACCCCTGGTGGCATCCACGTGACCGTGGCTACAACAGCATACTGGTACTCCTAATGGAGCAAGGCATAGCCCAAAGCTGACCCAGGATGTAGGTCAGTAATGATTGACAGTGTGGCCAAGCCAAGTGCCTTGGTGCTGGTGTCCCCACTCACGAATGTGAAAGTGGGTCTGATATGAGGTGAGGAGCCTCGTGGGATGAATGAAAAGGGGTTGTGGCGTGAGAGGACATGAGAAGGCGGCCTGAGTGCTCACTGTTGGCTTGGGTCTAAGGCTCCTGCAGGGACCACGTGAGTAGCGCGCCCTGAGGGGGGGACAGCTGGCGGACAGCTAGCCCTGAGGGGCTGGCGGACAAGGACGAGATAGCTAACCCTGAGGAGCTGGAAGACACGGACGGGACAGGCAGCCTTGAGGGGCGCAGATGGACTTGCTGGCGTAGATGATGAAACACCCAGATGCGGCTGAATGGAGGACAGACGGACCACTCTCCCACAGAAAGGGAGGAATATCGACGCGCCGGAGCAAACGAGGTCGCAGGGAAATAGGTCCTTCAAGAATAGGGCATCCCGGGACTCGACAATGCGGTACCGAGTGGTATCCCAGAAACGCCATGCCTTTGACTGACTTGAGACACCAAGGAAGGTGCAGGGATGGCCGTGAGGCTCAAGCTTGCCACCCTGGTGTGGGGCAGGCAACCACATGGCTACGTAGCCCTAGAACCGGGCCGGACGTAGGTCGTCTCGCTCTCCACACCAGTGCTTGTATGGTGTGGACTGACGGGGAATGGGTCCGTGTGGAATCCGGTTCGAGATCCACGTCATGTAGGTCATGGCCTCGAAGTAGAAGCCATCAAAGATGCCGGATTTGACCTTCATGGTGTGGACGGCGTCAGCCATTGTGTGGTTCCAGCGCCCAGAGACGCCGTTCTTGGCAGGCGTGTAAGGCGCCGACGTCTCATGATGGACACCACAAGAGGCGAGGAAGAGTGTGGTCTCCCTAAGAAACTCACCCCTGCCATCAGAATGGAAGTGGCGGAGGGGGCGCGACCACACTCGCGTTCAGCACGGAAAAGCCAGTCCCGAATGGTGGGAGCGACGTCGCTCTTTTGCCGAAGGCAGAAGACCCAGCGATAGCGGGAATAGTCATCCACAAGTGTCGGGACATGACAACCGTGCTCGCCGAGTGACTCTGTCAAGAGGGGACCTATGACATCAGACTGGACCAAGTTGAGCGGCGCAGTTGTTTGAGAGGCATAGAGGGGTTAGGTGGAACGGTGCATCTTCCCCTGAGCATAATCAATGCACTCAATGGGACATGGCAAAGGAAAGGAGGTTGGGTCAAGGCTCGTGGCTGGTTGCATGCGAAGCATGCTGTCAACAGTGGCAGAGTGGACATGACAAAGGCGGTAATGCAAGAGATGAGTGTGCTGCAGAGACAATGTGCTAGTAACAAACACGTGGCCAGTATCGGTCGAGAAGGAGGGAACAAAGGTAGAATTCTACAGACACGGTCCGTACCACAAGTTGCCATGGGCGGTGGCATGCAAAACAACACGACCGGATGGACGCAACGACATAGTGTCCACACCACCTGAGTGCAGAACGTCCATGCTCATGCAATCAAGGGCTCTAATACCAGGGCCAGCACCCAGAGTGGGGCCTAGGACTGATGTCATTGTCTGCTAGGTACTAGGTGTGTTGAAAGGCCAGGTACTACGTGGCGTAGGAGACCGTAGGGCTCACGTACTCGGGTGCAACAAAAGGTGCTTGCTGACGTTGCTGCTACTGCGCGCCGGCTGCCGCTGCTGCTATTGCGGTGGCTGCTGATGCTGTTGTTGCGGCTGCTGGTGTGGTCGCAGTGTCGGCAACTGTAGTGCTGCTAGCTTCTGTGTCAACTTTACGAGCTGCTAGCGCAAAGTGGTGAGCGGATCTGTCGTGACAGCATGACCTACTATAAAGTCTACGAGATGTTGGTAGTGCTACTGGTGCTACTGCTGGAGCTGCTGCTATCATGGCTGTTGCTACTACTCCTGCTGCTTTTTTTGTAGCTGCTACATTTACTGTTGTGGTTGCTACTATTTCTACCACTACTATTGTTGTAGCAGCAGCTCCTGCTGCTACTACTGCTACAATTGCTATTGTTGTTACTGCTCTCACTCCTCTTGTTGTTGCAACGGCGATAGCTGCTACTGCTCCTACTGTTGCAACTGGTGCTGTTGTTGAAAGAAGGGGGGTCCTCCAACAAAGGAGGATCCCTCTATGTTCATTGCCATGGTGTGTTTCCCATCCTTGTTCCTCCCTCTCTTTTGTGTGCTGCTCATGTCAGTAATGATGTCAGCAGTGATGTCAGTCTAGGATGGCTAGCGTCAGTAGCTGTTGCTACGTTATGAGTAGGGTTTCTGCTATAGATATTTTTTGTTTTTTCTAACTTCAAAAGTGAAGTTAGCCATGACGTCAGGTCAGGATGGCTGATGTCAATAGTGGTGATTGCTAGAGCCACTATTATGTCAGCTGCAGGGCAACTGCTACTACTACTACAACTGCTACTGCTGCTTCTGCTGTTTCTGGTACTACTACTACTGGTCTGCTGTAGCAGCAGCTGCTGCTACTATTGCTGTGGCAATTGTTAGTGCAGCAGCTTCTGCTACTCCTGTAGTTGCAACTCCTACTACTGCTACTACTACGGCGACTGTTGCAGCAGTAGATGTTGCTACTGCCGCTGCTGCCGTTTCTACCACTGAGCTGCTATTTGCTACTGTGGCTGCTGTGGGTGTTGTAGCAACGGTGGCGGTGGCTGCAGCCAATGCAGGGCTACCTGCGGGGTGGGGGATTTTTTTTGTGTTTCCTCCTTTTTTCCCCTTTTTTATTTGTTTGTCATAACGAGCTTGCTACTCGCTATGAGCAGTGAGCTGCGAGCAGCGATCTCGTTTCATGCTATTTGCAGCTCTTTACAAGCTACAAGCAGCGTGCTCTCTTCTCTCACCTAGTTGCTTGCTACGAGCAACGGGTTGTGAACAGCTGCAGTTGCTGCTGCTGTTGGCCGTTGTTGCAGCTGGTGCTCCTACCTGTTGTTGGCTGCTGCTAACTGCTACTTGTTGTTGCTGCTGCTGCAGTGGGTTGCTATTGCTGCTCGCTGCTATTGCGTAGTGCTGCTGCTATTGCGAGCTGTTGCTGCTGGCTGTTTCTGCTGTTTGCTGCCACGGGCTGGTGTTCATGCAAGTTGCGACGAGTTGCTACTGCTGTCGGGTGCAGATGGTGCGCACAGCTGCTACTGGCTGCTGCACCACTCCTTGCTGTTGCTGCAAGTTGCTGCTGCTGCTGCAGGCTGCTGCTGCTGCCAGTTACTACACGTGGTTGGTGTTGGAGTAATGCTCCTCACCATGGCAGGAGTGACTCCAAAAAGAAACACCAAAAAGACAAGCCTTAGTAGCTAAGTGGTTAATGGTGTCCACCTCTAGAGGCAGGGGTCCAGGTTCAAGTCCCACACGATGAAATTCTGCCCTGCCTCAAGGAGGTGGAAAATAGATGCCAGGAAGCTAGCTCAACCTCTAGAGTTTCTCTTTAAGTTTCTAGAAGGCCAGGTGAGGGTCCAGGAAGGTGGCACACCTTCTAGAAGAGGTGACTTGTCCTACAAGGCATGTAGAGGTGTCTAGGTCTTCTGGATACCTTCCCTCCTACTAGAAGCAAGCTGAGGAATCTAGAGGAGGGAAGGGATGCCTTCCTAGGTGGGAAAAGGACAGCCTACCAAGGGCCACTCTAGAAGCCATAGAATCTGCTAGGAAGCTTCACATCTGGCATGCTTTGGTGTTCTGGAAAGCTTAGATCAGTGGGTATTAAATTCCACTGCTTGTGAGCCTTGATAAAGTGTACATTCCCAGTCAATTCAGGCCAAAACTATTGCCTCACTCCCTGACCAGTTTTTTTGCCATCCTTGGAACCAGTTGCCTCCACAGTTTCAGTCTCTCCAAAAAGAGTTGGTGGTGTAAACCAGCCACTGCTAGGGACCCTCCAGGGTGCACACTCACCCTCAGGCCAACAGTAGGCTGCTGGCTGGCTCGTGGCCGGCTGGTCACTTGGTTGGCCAAAGGCTGTCTAACAAGCCGGTTGTGAGCTGGCCGGCGACCAGCAAAATGCTGGCCGTCGGCCAGCCCTCGCTGATGCAAGGGATGGTGCACAACCATCCCTCCCTTTAGCGTGGAGGGAGGGCCAAACAGGCCATCCCGCTACATTCCTCCTCACTTGTCATGACCCATCTCGGTTCATGAACAAGTACGATTGTTGGTTAGTGAGTCATCAACATTGTGAACAAAAATCAACAGTTTGAAATCTCTAGCTGAACATGAAGACGTGCATGGCACTTGGACCTAAGCTGTAGCTTGTCAGTTTACACGGCTAGCGGCCTCCCACCTTTAGGCTGGAGCATCCGCGCGATAACCATGTTGGGCGTCCCCAACCTCCTATGGTTGCAATCCATGAATGCCGGCCTGCGGGAATATTGTTCACTTTCCGTGTTTAGGTGGTGTCCCCTGACACGCGTCGATTTGTGCAAGGTGCTAGCTTGCTCCAACTGTCGTTGACCACCCCTGTGGGGAATCAAGATTCAGGCGCCCATGAGTTATGTTCAGGTCCACACCCAGCCCAATGAACGAGGTACTCCGTAAGAACCCACGATCGGAGAGTATGCTCTCGGTGCTGGAGTAGGCAAATAATCTCGTATTGACCATCGGCATCAAGGACTGCCAATGGTGGCGGAACGATTCTCTCTGCCGTGTATGGAGCGAAGAGGCTCACATGAAACATGTCATGTATCTTGATACTCGGCGGAAGCAACAATCGGTATGCCACTGGCTTGATACGTGTAACAATAGGAAACAGCCCAATCCACTTCTGTTAAAGTTTTTGCGCCCCTAGCGACTTTAGCGGAAGATTCTTAGTGCTAAGAAACACACCGATGTCAAATGAGACCTCACGGCAACTTTCTTCGGCATATACCTTTTATCGTTGCAGAGTAGCTTGAAGGTCACCCTTTGCCTCCTATAACAAGAAGTCAATGCACTCGGCAAAGGCTTGAGCAGAAGGAACCTTTCCTCTTGTACTCCCACTCGTCACCAATGAAGAGGACACCACTGGATACTGACCACTGTTCAGCACAAACGGTGTGAACTGTGTAGACTCGTTCACTGAGTTATTCACCATGTATTCGCTCCAACGCGTCTGTCGTCTTGACAGGTTTGGTTGTATTTGGAAAAACACCAATGGGTTATGGTCGGTCACGACCATCACAACCCCTTCAACACCTTCGAGTAGTAACACCACATCTTGAAAGAATGTACTACCACAAGGAGCTCTTCATTCCCAGCCGTGTGACGCAATTTCGCGGGGATGAGCTTCCGGCTCTCATATGCAACTGGGTGACCATTATGTATGAGGACAGCTTCGAGCCCTACTACGGACGCATCACATCGAACCTCCCATCATTGCGATGGATCCGGAAGAGCTAGGATGGGTGCTATGGATAAAAGCTCTTTGACTTTGAGAAAAGCGTTCTTGCAATCAGCTGTCCATTTCCAGTGTACCTCTTTTTGCTTGAGCCTGGTTAGCGATGCTACCAGGGTCGAATATCCTTGCATAAATCGTCGAAAGTAGTTTGCAAGGCTGAGGAAAGACCAAATCTGCCCAAAATTTTCTGTGCGTGGCAGGTCTACAATGGCTTGGACCTTTCGTGGGTGGACACGGATGCGGTCCTTGCCAGTGATGTGCCCAAGGTATTTGAGCTCATCTTGTGCAAACTTGCACTTGCTCACTTAAGCATAAAACATCTGTTCTTGAAGGATCACAAGGACTTTGCGCAGATGTTCTATCTACCCTTCCATTGATTTGGAGAAAACCAGGATGTCGTCTAGGTAAACCAAGACAAATTGACCGAGTTGCTTGGGGAACATTTGGTTTATTTCTCCTTGGAAGGTTGCCAGGGTATTTGTGAGCCCAAAGCATAACACTCAAAACTGATAGTGTCCCATGTATTTTTGAAATACGGGTTTGGATACATCATCTTCCTTGATACAGATTTGATGGTACTCTTGAGAAAAATCCAAAGATGAAAATACTTTTGCTCCTAGGAGTTGGTCAAAAAGGTCTTCAATCCGCGGTAAGAAAAATTGATTCTTCACATTCAGCTTCTTGAACGCCGGGTAATCCACGCACATACGTAAACCACCATCTTTTTCTCACCAAAAGGATCGGCGTACCATACGGCAATCTACTTGACTCGATCTATTCCTTTGCAAGGTACTCTTTGATTTGGCATTCGACCTCTTGCCTTTTTGCTGGACTAAGGTGATACATGGGTCTGAATGGGGAAGTCGCCTCTGGTTGTAGCGGAATCGTGGAGCCCATGTGTCGTTCTGGCAGAAACCCAGTTAGTGGGTCTTGGAATACATCCGAGAACTTTGCCAATAGAGATTTGATCTCTTGAGGCGTGTCTTCTTTCATGTTTTCTTCCACTTTTGTGAATTTGGGCCAAGAAGAATCGACAACCTTGTCGAATACGTCTCTTGACCTGCATCGTAGGCAAGCTGGCATGGACTTTGAGTAGGGTCGGCGATGATTTTATACTCGGAATCAACGTAAAGTGACGCTGTCATTTACGAAGGATCAAACACATTGATTCAAAGTATATTAGAGCCTTGTTTTCATGGAGCCAAGGATCATATAGCACCACATCAAACGAATTAAGAAGGTTGAGTACCTTGAACGTGACACTCTGTGTATATCCTTGAATCTAAATTCTTGTATTTCAAGTACCGATCACAGGTACCATACGGTTATCACCGAAGACAACTACGCCATGCGATGGCTCATACTTCATGCCAACCTGTTGGGTAAAGCCAAGGCAAACAAAGGAGTCATCTCCTCTAGTGTCGGCAAGTATGCTCACGAGAGCACCAATTAGGTTTCCTTAGAACTGCATCGCCATGTTGCCTCCACTCTTCTATGTGAACAGGCTCGACGATGGAAAGCCGAGTTTGTGATAATCATGGAATCTATATCACTGATACGTCAACTCCCATGATTCACCTACTTGAGTCCACATCTTGTGGGTACGTGTGAATTTGGCTAGCACCTTCCAGCCTTTAAATTTCACTGGGTCGAAATCGTCGACTAAAGGTATCGCGAACGTGATTGAACTTATCCCTTTGAGGGCATTTGCTTCAATCACTTTGTTACAAAATTCTTGTACTGTGGTCGATGTCACTACAACAATGCAGGTTCGGTCATGTATCTTATCTGGTGATGTGAAATTCAGTCAGCAATGTGGATTAGCAAATGCACAATGAGGTTCAATGAGAGGGGAGAAAACAATAGAGAAATTTTAACTTGTGAAAAACTCAAATTGTTTGACATCCTCTTTTGAAAACATGAACTCACACACGTGATCCAATTCTACCCCTCAGTGGTCCCCACTAACGTCACTCAGGGGTGGGGAAAACCCGTCCCACGGCCATGTCCGTTACCACGGCCGGGCCCATTGCCGTAATCGCGACCTTGTCAACGACCCTGTCCGCGGCCTCTTACAGCACCCTCCCCAAGGGATGCTGCTACTGCGGCTAAAGTCGCAGGCTCTTGTCCACCACCAGCAGCCACAGGGCATTGAGCCCTAAAGTGACCAGGCTGCATACAGTTGTAGCAAAGGTCCGTCGCTGAATGCTGTGTTGCGACGCTCACGCGTCCCTTGCAGCTCATCATTTTCACAACTGCGCTTGTGGTTTGGGGTCTTGTACCCGCCTGTCTTCTTGATTAGAGGGTTTGCAGGCTGCTTGCCCTTGGCCCTGCTCCACTGCTCGGCTGCTCCTCCAGCTCCGCCAATGTCCATGCGCATGTTGCGGCCTTGTTGTGCACACGCGTTTGGCCATGCATCTGAGTAATGTTTTGGTTCGCCAAATACACCTCACTCATGTAGTCACGAAATTCCCTCCAGATTGTCCAAGCCTGGCTAGTTGCTATTGCGGTGGTCTTGTCCTTCATCTTTTTGCTGGCAAGACCATCACGCAAGTACTCCAAGAGCATGCACCCTGGGTACTTGAAGTTCTGAGTCCAAGCGCCCTCGGTGAAGCTTTTGGGTTCCTCCATGAGTATAGTGAACTCGCTCAAGTAGACTTCAAGCGAGCCACCCAGCTGCCTGGAGTCCTTGATTTTGTGAAAGGCGTGCTACGCTTCCTCACCGTAGGTACAATTCTTACGCATGATTGCGCAGAAGGCCTCCCATGACATGGGTTGCCACTCGAGGTGCGGCTGCTGTGCAGTCCACTCCTTGACCACATACTTGAAGAGCTTGCCATCAAGTCGCGTCGTGGCAAAGTCGCCCACTGGCTGAGTGGAGCCTTGTGGACATGTAGAACATGCTCTATGCGATTCGGCCAGTCGGTCAGCTTCAAGCCTTTCCAAAAGATCTCCACACTGTGGAGGAAGGACGTGTTCATGACCAGCCCCGAAGTCGTCAAGGTAGGCAAGTCGTCCCTGCCACCGGTAGTGGCATCAACAGTTGAAACGTGCTGCGCTTGATGACGCATCCACACCTAGGTCATGCTTTGCAATGCCTTGTCGAGGTTGTTGCATCGGCGGCTTGCCTCATGGGCGGCCAGGCGCTACAGCTGGTGATCATGATGCTCTGCCCGAGGTGCGCTAGTAGGTTGGCAAATGCGAACTTTAGCTCTGATGTCGTTAGAGCATCGACAATAGCCTCCAGGGCCTGGCATTGTCCGTATACCTTTACCCACTACAGGAGGGTACGGTTAGTGTACACGCCTCCAAGGAGTCCCACCTTCCAAAAGAGGCTGTTGTCAGCAAGAAAACTTGAATGGGAGCCGGTCTGTCCAATTACGGCCACATCGTAGGAAGGAGGGTCCGTCCCCACTCCTTCGAGTGGTGCCGCAACTCCACTATTGATGGTAATCTTGAGTTGGCCCATTGCCTCAGCGACCAACTCGGCCAGCCTTTGGCGGTCATCGTGAATTGCCTTTGCGACGATGTCGTCCTGCTCGTCCTCATGGAAATTTCCTACATAGCTGCTTTCGGCACCTTTGCTGCTCTTGGTAGCCTCGCTACTTTTGGCAACTTCAGGGGATGCTGCACGCCTTGTCCTTCTCGAGCGATTGGCTCGAGTTTGTTGCACGGCGATGGCGATGATCAAGATCCTCATCGCCTTCGCCACCGTCTGCGTCGTGCTCTTTGTCGGGGTCCCCGCATGGATGATCCTCCTCCAGCGCATTGTCCGTCGTGTGGGGGTCATCCACGTACGCGTCGACGTGCACTTCAAGCACTTTTCTGGCCTCCACACGCTTCTCGGTGTCGTCGAGGTTGGTGCCAACTGCCTTCAGCGGTACGGTTGCCTTTGGTTTGGCAACCATGCTCGCGGCGGCGGCTCCCAAAACTAGGAGTCCGCCGTGGGCATGTGGTGAGGCCGTCACTACCTTGCCCTTGTTGGTCTTGGACGGTCCAGCACTTGCCATCTTATTGCCCGTGCAACTAGCACGTGAAGACCGTTTTGAGGATCACCCCACAACTTTGAGGAGGAATCACCTCCTAAAGTTTTACTCTCAGGATCGGTGAGGCAACTATAAACTCAATTTCTATTCTCCTAGGCCGCCATGTCGGCACAAGGGCATGGATTTCGGAACTAGTCTTCCTTAGCCGTGACTCATGGAAATTGGCAAGGAATAGTGCCTAGGAAAACATAAAAGTAGAATGCAAGGGAATGACAAAAACAAATATGAGTGTCGCTCACAAAACAAAGAGAAAGAATGGGAAAGGGGTTGTAGCAATTCCTAGCAAATCCTTCACTCCTTCTAATCTCTTGTCCTCCTTCTGTCTTCTTGTCTTCCTTGGCCTCCTCTTAAGTCTTTGCGCGCCTTGCGCCCGTTGGCGGTGTCTTCCTTTAGCCGGCGGCATTGGAGAAGCCGCCAAAAATCTTCAAGGTGTTGTCCTCCCTCCTTTTTTGGGTGCTCTTAGGCTCTTGGTTCCTTTCTTAGGGCTCCTGGCCTTGAGGAGAAACATTGTCCCACTTTTTTGATAAAGGAGGGAGGAGGGAACCTTGTAATGCAGGCAAATTGGTTGTTTGGGGTGGGCACTTCCCATCCCGTCCAAGAAAAATCCACCTGGCTCCCTGGAGTGAAGCAGAAGCTCAAGGGAGCTAGGAGGGTGAAGTAGAGCTCTTCAAGAACTTTCCAGCACACTTTTTGGTGCTTGTAACGCTTTAGAATCGACGCCGTAGTCCGTTCTAGCATTTCTACTGTTGCTTGCACCTGCCGGCGGCATTTCATGTCTGATGTAGCCGCCGTTTTTCTCAAACCCTTGGTGGCAGGGGTTGTCTGGCTCTGAGAACCGCTGTAACGTGTCGGAACCTCCAACTCCTGCACTTCGGTCGTCGTCGGAGTTTGTAGAATGGCGTCCAGAGCTTGTTCGAGGGGTTTTCCCCTCTGCATCACTCTGAGGGCAATTGTTATCAACAACCCTATGCAGAGAAACTTGAATAATTCAAGTCTCCAGAGACCCATTTCTGTTTTTACCACACCCCCTTGTTCTGGGCCCGAATCAAGGGGGTATGACCTCGAACTCATTAGTTCGCACAAGTTTTTCCGGTTTTGAAACTCGTAGTTCATCCTAAACAATCTGGAGTTTAGTTTTTGACGCGTTGGAGCAAAATCGTCGCGTGCGAGGCATGATCGGCGGTTTCGTGCCAAATTTTCACCTGCGCTCTCCTTGCTTCTCGCTCTCACCCTCACTCCCCCTATCCCTCATCCTTGCTTGCTCGCTTGCAAGGAGGGCAAGGGGGGGGGGGGCAAGGGCACGAGGCCACGAGGCCTTGCCCTCGAGGCCCTCACGGCCTCTCAGCCGCTGATCGGGCTGAGGCCGCTATCGGCGGCTGGTGGCTGTCTGGCTGGTGGCTGGCCGTTCACTTGGCCGGCCGCTATCCGTCCAGCCGGCCGGCAGCGAGCTGGCCGGCGGCCAATGAAATGCTGGCCTTGGCCAGCCCTTGCTGCTGCAAGGGGTGGTGCACAACCACCCACCGCTTTGGCAAGGAGGGAGGGCTGAACCGGCCCTCCCGCTATACGAATGAGGTATGGTCTGGGTCGTTTGGTCGATTGTTGAGCAACGTGTGTGATGTTGGGTTGTGAGTGGATTGTAGAAGCTCTGCCGAGAACTTGAGGGGCTTCGAGGATCAATGGTGAAGATGCGAGATGCATCTTTATAAATCGAGATATGTTTTGATGCATTGAGAAGTTGACCAAAAGTTCATGACATTTTTGTCGTTGATTCTCGTAAGTGGTCGAAGTTGTCAAAAAGTTTGAGAAGGTTCGTTGTAGGGTGAAGGTAGTTGGTCAAGTTTCCCTCAACCATCAGGGCAAAAAAATCAAGGTCTCGACACGCGGTGGGCTATTTATGTAATGACACAAATTTACACTCGGAAGATTAGGGACTCATGTACATCTGGTACGTAACACTTCCTCCTATTATAACCGCAAAATCCTGGTGTGCATACGGATGTGGCCTAGTGATGGCGGTAACAGCCGTTGATTAGGTGATCGACATCTCGGAGGTTGTTTTAGGTGTAGGTAGCTGTAGTTGCTAGGATAGGCAAGCAAGCAAGCAAACAGGTGGAGGGAGCAACACCATGGATCGGTGGGCAAGCTAACGTTACGTATGGGAGAAGAAAGATAAGAACTGAGTGAGTAAGGTGTGAGCAACATGAAAAGCGCTGGTTGACCGGGCCACCCACGCAAGGCTCTCGACGTGGGACGCAGACGCCACCCACGGATCAAACCCGGACCTGAAACAAACGAGCTCCAGCGGGTTTCTCACACGCTGGCATAAACCGGCCGTGTGGTCCTGTGAGATCAGCAAACTGGCTCACTACGCTAGGAGCATGCAAATGTGCAAGAATCCAACCACATCGATCAAGATTGTATGTGGTGCATGCATCCCTCCAAGTGTGTGTCCCATTCTAGAATGTAGCAATATGAAACATCGTTACAATCAAGCTCTCCACAATACTAGCATTGGTGCTGTGGTCTCCACTTGACAAATTGATGGTTTTGCCACCACTGTGCGTCCCATGTTGTGTCGCAGCTTTGTACCAGAGAGCTTTAGTCCAGGTTAGCCACCTATAGTGATGATGTGTGTGTGTGTAGAGTCAAGAAGTCACTCGTGTGTCAGAGTCACAACCAACACTCCTCCATGACCCACAGACAAACAGTCCACACACATACAAGACAAGAAGCACGTCACAAGACAACGAGATGCACAAGACTCATGTTAACCAGGGGCATCACGAGAGTGCGGCAGACCAACAGCATGCACGGCCGCTTTGGACATGCCACTTCTGAGAGCTTTGATAAGAAAGTCTGCATGCTTCTGACAAGTGTCGACCCAGACAACCTGATGTTGCTCGCTGTAAGGGCTATGAGGCCCGCAACAAGCCAGTGGAAGCAGTGTCAGCTGGCGCCACAGACGAGCGTGAACGCCATTGAGAAGATTGTGAGGTTTGCGGAAGAGCACACAGTCTTCCTCCACATTTGTAGGACTCAGGATCAAGGGGGGAACCTGAGGAGTTTCACCTCCGGCGGAATCTTCCACCTGAGTGGTGTCTGCACCCTGTCGTGCAGACTCAGGGGATGAGCTGGGAGTGGAGTGCACGGGGAGCTATGGGTGAGTGGATAACAAATCTGAGGACCCGGGACTGCCAGAAGATGGCCGAGGTGTGGACTCAGAGGGACTGCCAGAAGATGGCTGGGAAGCAAACTGAGAGGAAGTCTGGGAGGTATCCGGTTCAGAGGATGTAGGGGAAGACGAGGACTCCGAGGAGGAAGAGTCATCGTCCCCACTCTCCGTGTCAGTCAGCCGGAATGGTAGTAGACGCCATGTGAGCAAGAGAAGAGAACGCTCGGACATTGGAGGCTGGGACAGAAACACCCTCCAAGCCAACGTAGAAAGTAGAGAGAGGAGGGAGGAGGTACATGAGACAGGTCACAAGGAAAGATATCTTCAAAGAACAGGGCATCGCAAGAGTCGATGACGCGCAAGCGATCAGAGTCCTAGAAGCGCCACGCCTTGGACAAGGCCAAGACACCTAGGAAGGTGTAAAGGTGGGCGTGAGGGCTGAGTTTGCCGTCGCCAAAGTCCTCGGGCAACCAGACGGCGGCAACACAACCCTAGCCGCGGGCGAGATGGAGGTCGGCACGATGGCCATACTAGCGTTCAAAGGGGGTGATATGACGAGGAAGGGGACCATGGGGAACACGGTTCCAGACCTAGATCATGTAAGACATGGCTTCAAAGGAAAAGACGAGTGAAAGGGAGGACTCATTGAGATGAGTATGGACACTGTCAGCAAGTGTGTGGTTCCAGCGTTTAGAGACCATTCTGTTGTGGTGTGTAAGGAGCAGAAGGTTCCATACACACCCTCCAAGATGTCAAAAAGTGGGCCGTGGGGCCCATGAACTCCCCACGACGGTCACAGCAAAAGAATTCCAGGCGATGACCACAAGCCACTTCAGCTTGAGGCAGCCACGACTCAAGAGTGGGACAGATGTCACTTTTTTGGAGAAGGAAAAAGACCCACCGCATGCGGGAAAATCATCCGTGAGGCAGAGGACATAGAAACCAACCCCTCCAAGAGCATCATGGGTGAGAGGGCCCATGACATCAGCATGGAATAGGTCAAGGGGATAGGACGTGTGAGACTCGGACGTGGAAAACGGAGAACGGTGCATTTTTCCCTGAGCGCAGTCAAGGTAGTCAGTGGGACAAGGTGCAAGAAACGTGTGGATGTCAAGACCATGAATGGGCGTGTCCCGTAACAGACTGTCAACAATAGCAATATGGATGTGACAAAGAGGGTGGTGAAGGAGTTGTTCGTGTGTGGGGAAGAGAGAACATGCCACATAAACTAGGGCAGTGGAGGATGGATGAGGAGCAAACGAGGGCACACAATACAAGCCGTCACAGCGCGTGCCATGCAATAGAAAATGACCAATGGTGTGATGGAACACAGAGGCAACGCCACGACTAGAAGAGAAGTCTACCCCCTGGTCATCAAGAGTTGTAACCAAGAGCACACTGAGCTCAAGAGTAGGCGGGTACAACACATCGGGCAGAACAAGTTCCCCCCAAGGGCAAACAAAATAAACAACCTCAACACCCTGGACTGGGAAGAGCTGGTCAGAACCAGTGTGGACGAAGTGCACAGAGCCGACAGGATCGAGAGAAACGAATGAGGAATGAGAGGAGGTCATGTGGTGAGTGGCTCCAGAATCAAGGATCCAGAAGCCACCCTACATGCGTAGAGAAGCATGGTCACGACTCACAGTGGCAATGGCAGAGCAATGAGGAAGGTGCTGACCACAAGGAGCAAGGGAACGAGGCAAGCTGTAGGACTGCCACTGCTCAATCCACAGGATATGAACTGGGAAACAACCCTGAACATTACCGGAAGATGGACCACGAAGAGACTCAGTGAAATCACATACAAGTATCCCCGTAACTGAACGTACACCCTCACTTCCCTGATCACGAAGGTGCCTCTGGTGAACGGCATGAGAAAGTGCAGAGTCTAGCTTGCGCTCATAGTCGGAGGAGCCAGGGGTGATGACGACGCCAGGGGCATGGCGCCGAGAGGTGTAGGTGGATGACATCCATGGTTGAGGAGAATAGGATCCGGAAGGAGGCCTGATGTAGACGGGTCCGCAAAACCCCAGAGGCCAGCCCCAAAGAGGGGGGAAGGGTATGGAGAAGCCATGGCAGTGATGTAGGAAGCAGCAGTAGCAGAGGCAGAGGAGGGATGGCCAGAAGGAACAGTGGAGGAGGAGGAATGAGAGGAACTGCCACCTGTCCTGGAAGAGCATGCCCAGTGCGCACGCATGGCGGATGCAAGGCAAGCATCATCAGGAGGAGATGGGCACTTCGGTGCCGCATGGCCTGCGGCTCCGCAGTTCCAATATGTTGCAGTGCTGAAGGAGGAAGAGGCAAAGGAGGCACTGTCATAACTGTGCCCCTTACCGCGCCCTCCTTGTCCACCGCCACCAGAGACACCCCCTCAGCCTTTGCCCTGACCACGACCCCCATGCCCACCACCCCCTTGAGAGGCAAGCGAGACGAATGTCGTGGGTGAGGTGGTGGTGTAAGATGAGGCAGGAGAAGATAAGGGTGAAGGAGGATGTGCGGTGGTAGCTGCTGTAACGGCTGCATGATGGATGTGTTTGTTTGGTAGTGAACTCCACCAATCCGTCAGACGTTGGGAGGTGAACTCCCATAGAGCACCAATACCAGGTGGTGCATCCGCAGGGACAGGCATGGCCTAGGCGTTCAAGCTCAGTGGCCTTCACCTCTCGGAAGATGTCCTTGAGTTTGGGGATGAGACCATTGACGATAGAGAGGAGAGCATGGAGCTGTCCAGGTACAGCCTTGCCAAGGTCGCGCAACAGGTGTAGACTGCGAGCCCAGTAGGCATCGGCAGTCTCATCAACACACTTGGAGAGCGTGTTGAAATGAACAGTGAGAACACTCTGGGTGGCATGCCCAGTCACTGTTGTGTGCCGTTTGATCAACGCCTAAGCGCCAATCGGGTCAACAAGAATACGATGTGCAGTGTTGGCATTGTAGGACCCGATCTCATCACTGAGACCGTCGGGTCTGGCACGAATGAGGGCACGCACAGCGCGGGCTGACTCAGACTCAGCACGAACAAAAGGAGGGTCAACAAAGGGATGGGGTTCATGATAGTATTCCTAGAGCTGCTCTCCATGCGCCCAAGTACTGAAGCGGGTTTCCAAAGAGTAGAAGGTGATGTTAGAGGCGAAGTGAGGTGGGTTAGAGTCAAAGTCAGGTTTGCACTGCACTGATGTTGCAAGTGCTTTGGCAGCGGCGGTCCCAGCGGCGGCTGCGACTGTGAGAGGATCAGAGGAGGATGAGCCAGCGGTGATAGATGCAAAAGCGGGTGAGGTGGAGAAGGCAGCAGCAATGCCAGCAGCAGTGGATGTAGAGGGTGTGGCACGCAATGCAGGTTGGAGGCGGTTAATGACCAGATCAGCAATGTGATCTTCGTAGGCCTCATGGTCAGCTTGTCCAGCACACAGCTTTTCCTCAACANAGAGCTGCTCTCCATGCGCCCAAGTACTGAAGCGGGTTTCCAAAGAGTAGAAGGTGATGTTAGAGGCGAAGTGAGGTGGGTTAGAGTCAAATTCATGTTTGCGCTGCACTGATGTTGCAAGTGCTTTGGCAGCGGCGGTCCCAGCGGCGGCTGCGACTGTGAGAGGATCAGAGGAGGATGAGCCAGCGGTGATAGATGCAAAAGCGGGTGAGGTGGAGAAGGCAGCAGCAATGCCAGCAGCAGTGGATGTAGAGGGTGTGGCACGCAATGCAGGTTGGAGGCGGTTAATGACCAGATCAGCAATGTGATCTTCGTAGGCCTCATGGTCAGCTTGTCCAGCACACAGCTTTTCCTCAACAACACGCTATGCATTGAGTGCAGCCTGCAGAGCAGTGCGCTCGTGCTGCAGCTTAGCCTGCAAGGAAGTTTAGTGGTCATTGTTGACTGGCATAATGCTGGTGGCATGAATCTCCTCAAACAATTCTGGCGGAGTTTTCCTTGCCCCAGTGCGCATAGGAAAAGTGTGATGAGTACGTCAGGGGTCTGCTGCAAGGCAATGAACCTGAACGCATGAACAAGTCAACACAGGAGAGACCACGACAAGGGTGAAGACCAAGCTCACCAAGCAATGCAGCAAAGGGAGAATAGCGGTGGAAGAGCAGCTGCAAGCTACAACTACAACAGAAGCTGATGTTGAGACGATGAGGCAGGCAACTCCCGTCAGCGCTGCGACCAATAGGGTGGACATGGCAGCAGCAGTCAAGACCAGCAGCTGGATGTGACGAGTATTTGATGATGATGAAGAGGGCAATGCTGATGCCTGTGCAGTGGATGTGTGAATAGAGTTGACAGTGTTTAGAGAGTGCCGTTTCCGCTACAGCTGCTGCTTATGAAACTACGTCTGCAGCGGCTGTGTCCTGAGTACCGACATTGACAGCAGCAGCTGCCAAAGAGCCCTGATCAACTACAGCTGTTGTGTATGCCTCAATTTCTCTGCCTGTAGTAGTCCCGGCTAGTGCATGTGCAGCAAGTGCACTGGCAGCAAAGGTGGAAGCAACTGCAGCACTAGAAACAAGGACAGCCTGCAGAGCAGTCAGGAGGTCAGGAGATGGAGAAGAAGCCGAGTCTGCAGTGGATGCAGCTGGGGACACGGCCCGGCGCGAAGCAAATGCTCTAGGTGCTGCTGCTGTACAGGATGGTGTTGCTCCACCATTACTTGTGGAGCAATTATCAAGGCTAGACACCGAATCCGATTCGCGAATCCCAGGATGGATTCCGATTCCTCAGTCAAAATTCACGCCTGGAATCGGATTCATGAATCCAAGACCCGGATTCACGAATCCACCTGGATTCGGGAATCTTTCAAAATCAGTGGCATGGCCCGCTAACTGTTGCTAGCGTTGCATGCTGACTGTGTTCAAAACATGTCAATTGTCACTCATGTCAGGTGAGCTTTATACATCTTTTTTCTTTCCGGCCTTGCTTGAGGATGTGCAGTCCAGAGGAAATGCAATTGCAGTTGCATTCATCCTTGGCACTTTGAGGGCACAACACGTGGTGAAGTCCACATAGCAGCATGTTCATGTGTAGGCCGCAAACAGGGATGCGGACACATATTCTCTGATGATGGTGGAATTTTTGGATAGCTAGCCTGACACTCACGAGTTTCAGGCAGTATTCCAAACCTAAGTGAACGGTTTGATGATATGGTGGACCTGAAAGGACAGACTAGATACTACGCACCTGATTGACAGTCAGAGCCGTGCGAATGCCCGACAAATATCCACACAAAAATCTTATGGCAACTGCACGCAACGTCTGGCCTCTGGCATGCGATTTTGCTGTGGTTTGTGACGTTTCTTGGTTCTCAGGGGTTTTTTGTTCTCGCAGCCATCCACGACAGGTACAAGTCAAAGAACACACGTGTCGTGCCAGATCACTGAACCTGGCTCATACACGGCTGGGACCTTGTTCGCCCTGGCGGCAGCAGTTCGGAGTTCTGGAAATTTAAGACTCTGAAACTCCAGACTGTTGCTCTGGAATGCCTTTTGGCGGATTTAAACTTTGACGTCTAGGAATTTCCTTGTACCCCACCTCCCATCCCCCACAGGATTCGATGGTGGATTCCCGAATCCCAAATGACACCCCACCCTGGATCCGGATTCGTGAATCCGGATCTGGATTCGGGATTCGTGAATCCGATTCACGAATTCCAGGATTTGTGTGCAGCCTTATCCACGAGGGACATCACAACGACAGTGCTGACGAGTCCTATGCACAAAAAGGTGGGCTTACCGGTGTTGGAAGAGCTCGATGATCATGTGGTAGTGTCGTGGCTGGCTCGTTCTGCACCGTCGGAGAATCGTTGGCGGCAGAATGGCAGTGTGCGGTGTACTCTCTGGCCTCTTCCCACTCGTAGTAGGCTGCAGGGTCGTAGTCTTTGCCGGGGTAACACCCCGGACTGCGGGGGCGAACCCTCGACCACACCTCCCGCTTTTCCCTCTCTTCATGGTGCGCAACCTTGTTGAGGATGCGGTTGCGCTTGCGTGCAGCTGTGGGCGATGTGGGAATAGGCTCAGTTGCATGAGGAGAGGCCAGCTCGCCGAGTGTTTGGCTGCCCGGAAAGGCAGCCTGTGGAGATGAGAGGGGGACAATGGTGAGAGTGCCACTGCTGCTGTTGACACCACAACGGAGACACGAGTAAGCTGCTGCAATGCTAGGGATGGCTGCAATGACCACAGCGTGGCCACAGGGCAAGGTGCTGTAGCAAGAGCACGACCAAGAATTGTGGTGTTGGCAATGGAGAACATCAGTGTTAGCTGCAGGAAGCTTCTGTGTGCGGCAGCTGTTGTTGTAGATGCTGTGGTCACTGTGGTCAACGGCGGTGCCCCGGCAGAGATGCGGACAAGAGAGCGGCTGCTGTGGTGCTGGCGTGGTCCACTAACGTACGGCGACTGCAGCACGGCTGAGACTTAGATGAATGGCGGCGGAGGATGACGATGTTGTAGTAGCAACTATGCCATCCACGAAGTTCGAGCAGCACGTAGATCACGGCTTCTGTGTGTGCGGTTGTGGTGGGTGCGGCGACTGTGCCAATCGTTGGCACAACGGTGTGCACTCATAGCCGCTGAATTAGGTGAATCTACCGTTGTCACAGCGTGGCCATCGTGGGTGCGGAGTCCACAGCACGGCTAGTAGTAGAATAGATGGCAACAGAGAAGTGCCGTTGCTATTGGTACAGCTACATTGATCACTGTTGTGGGTGACCGAGCATAGCACGGTCGAAGAGACAGCGACAGTGTGCTGCAAATGAGGCAGAGGCTGCCGTTGCGACTAAAGCCACTGCTTTCGTACGTAAGCAAGCTGCGCAGGATCACCCATCATGAGTACGTAACCCGAAGAGGCCTCAGGATGGTCACGAGTAGGAGATATTCCTCTTGATTTGATACCAGTAGGTAGCTGTGGTTACTAGGATAACCAAGCAAGCAAGCAAACAGGTGGTGGGAGCAATGCCATGGATCGGGGGGCAAGCTCACGTTACGTACGCGAGAAGAAAGAGAAGAAGTGAGTGAGTAAGGAGTGAGCAAAGTGATAAGCGCCGGTTGACCGGGCCACCAATGTGAGGTTCTGGACGTGGGGCCCGGTTGCCAACCATGGATCGAACCTGGACCTGGAGCGAACAAGCTCCAGCGGGTTTCTCACACGCCGGCATAAACCGGCCGTGTGGTCCGGTGAGATCAGCAATCCGGCTCACTATACTAGAAGCATGCAAATGTGCAAGAATGCAACCACATGGATCACGAGTGTATGTGGTGTATACACTCTCCAAGTGTGTGCCTCAGTATAGACTGTAGCAGTATGAAACATCACTACAATCAAACGCTCCACAATACTAGTGTTGCTGCTGTGGTCTCTACTAGACAAATTGACGGTGTTTCCACCAATGTGCGTCCCATGTTGTGTCACAAATTTGCACTGGAGAGCTTTAGTCCAGGTTAGTCACCTGTAGTGATGATGTGTGTGTATGTGTGTAGAGTCAAGAGGCCACTTGTGTGTATCACAGTCACAACCAACACAAGGGTTTCCCATAATTATGCACGACGTCATAGCCGTGCCACTTGACAAGATATTCTGTTGGTTTGCCACGATGTCAATGGCCAAGGATGTCCTTGATGACGTATTCATTGTCTTCGTCCACTTGTACAGGAGGAGGAGGAGGAGGGACATCCCTGCCAAGGAAGTTCTCTCCAGGGTCTTGGTAATGCTTGAGTTTATTGATATGAAACACCGGATGAACGTGCATCATTTTGGGGAGTTTGAGTGGCGCAACCACAAAGGTTTGCATTTGCTTGATCTCAAATGGTCCCAACCATCTGGGTTTGAGCTTAAACTGTCGGCTCCAAGGAGTATGATATTGGTTGAGCTGAGGAGAACTTTGTTTCCAGTAGCAAAAACATTGTCGCTGCGATGTTGGTCAGCTGCTCGTTTCATCGTTGCTTGCGTCTTTGCAAGTGTCTGCCATGTTTCATCCCAAATGGTGGAGAATTCTCAGTGTTGGACGTTAAGCGCGGGAATGTTGCTCTGACTTTGTAGTTCGACTGGTGTGGCGGGAATTTTGCCATACACCACTTCAAACAGAGTTTTACCCCTTGCGATGGAGATCACCGAATTGCGTGCGATCTTGGCGGTCGGGTGTTTTTACCCATCATCTATCCCAAGGGGTTTGCATTATATGTTGAGAAGTTGTTTGAGTGTTTGGTTGGTCCACTCTGTTTGGCCGTTGGTTTGAGGATGGAACGTCGTTGATAGCTGGATCCAACTACCGTAGCGAGTCATCAGTTCGTGCCAGAGAGAGCTGGTAAATCGACCACTCCTATCGCTCGTGATGGTTCTTGGCATGCCGTATAGCCACATGATGTTATTTAGAAACAATTACAATGTTCCTTTGGCGGTGACCGTGGTCATAGTTGGAATAAAATGAGACATTATGGAAAACCTGTCGATGACCACGAGGATTGCATCATATTTCTTGGGTGTGACTAGTTATCCGGTGACGAAGTCCATGGAGATGTCGTTCCACAATTTTGTCAGAATGGGGAGCAGTTGCAAGAGTCCGGATGGCCGTGTGCGATGGGATTGTTATTGTTGACACGTATTACAATATTTGTATAAGTTGACCACGCCAGATTGCATCTTGTCCCGCCAGGAGTTTTCCGCCAGTTTCTTCAGTGTCTTGTCTTCTCCAAAATGTCCACATAGACCTGTGTTGTGTAATTATTCAGGTAGCATGCAGAGGAGTTTGACGTTCAGGGAAACTACCACTTGACGGGTGAATCGTCGCCGCCAATAGGGTGTGTCGTACCAAAACTTCGCCTTGTCGTATCCGCCATGCTTGTCATAGCCTCGCGTGAACAGTCGCTTGAGATACAGATCTCGCTGCAGATGTAGTGTTTCTGCCTCAACCATCAGATCTGTTTGGTCACTGAGCACATCTGCCGGGTTGGTTTTTCCTGGCCGGGACTTGATATCGTAGCCGAACCTGGATTCAACGAATTCCATCCATCGGGTTTGACGTCGACTGAGGTTTGGCTGNTGTCGTATCCGCCATGCTTGTCATAGCCTCGCGTGAACAGTCGCTTGAGATACAGATCTCGCTGCAGATGTAGTGTTTCTGCCTCAACCATCAGATCTGTTTGGTCACTGAGCACATCTGCCGGGTTGGTTTTTCCTGGCCGGGACTTGATATCGTAGCCGAACCTGGATTCAACGAATTCCATCCATCGGGTTTGACGTCGACTGAGGTTTGGCTGTGTCTTCAAATGTTTCAGCGCATGGTGGTCGGTACGTACGACGCATCAGCAGCACTTTACATAACACCGCCATGTCTTAAATGCATGTATGACCACTAGCACATCCTTCTCATCTACGTCATAGTTGAGCTCCAGTCCATGCAGTTTTCTTGACATGTATGCAATCGGTTGCTCTCCGTTGCCCTGGTCTTGTAGGAGGACCGCGCCGATGACTTGATGTGAAGAATTCGTAGCCATGACGTAGTCAACCGTTGGATCTTCTAATTGTAGGGCTGGCACAGAGGTCAGAGTGTTCCGCAAAGTGGTGAACTCTTCTTGTTCGTTGTCCCCCCATTGCCACTCATTTTCTTTCCAAGTGAGGCTGGAGAGAGGCGCTGACACTCGGGCACAGTCCCGTATGAAACGCTGGTCGTAATTGCACAAGCCGAGGAAAATTTGAACATCTCGAACGTTGGTCGGTGTCGGCCAATCAACGACTATTGCTACTTTTTTTGGATCCATGGTGATTCGTCTGCTTTTGATGACGTGACCCAAAAACTCGATCAAACGGTGACCAAAGTCTCACTTTGAGAGTTCTCAGAAAAAAATCTCTCTTTGTAAAATTTTGAGAGCTTTTCGATGTTGTCCATCCTGCTCCACTGGGGTGCGGCTGTACATTAGGATGTCGTCGAGGTACACCACAAAACGTCATCGAGGTATGGGCAAAAAAATTGTTCATTGCCGCCATGAACATTGTCGAAGCATTTGTAAGTCCGAACGACAGTAGTGTGGGCTCAAAATTCCCGTGGCAAGTTTTGAATATCGTCTTCTCGATGTCGGCGTCTTCCACGTGAATCTGGTGATAACCGTTACGTAGGTTGATTTTGGTGAAAATTCAAGCCCCTCGGGGTTGATCGAAAAGTTAGTCGACTTGGGGAAGAGGGTAGCGGTTCTTGATGGTAGCATCGTTCAATACCCGGTAGTCTACCCACATCCGCATCGCGCCAGTTTTCTTTTTACGAACAATACTGGTGTAGCGTTTGGTGACGTGGATGGGCGGATGAACCCCTAACCGAGCATCTCGTCAAGCTGCTTTTTCAACTCGGTCAGCTCGTGGTCGCTCATTTTTAGGCCCCTTCAACTGTTGTTCGGGTGTCCAGTTTCAGCTTGATTTGACGGTTGATGTCACGTTGAGGTTGTCGGATTTTTGGGAGTTCGTCGGGGAAGATGTTCTCAAACTCTAGGATGAGTGGGGCAATCTCTTCGCGTACCATCACAAACTTGGTGGATGCCAGTAAAGCCGTTGAGGCTGATGAGGCCGATGAGTCAGCTGCTGCCACTTCTGCTCCCTCCACACGCAATGTTTGGCCACGTTGAGGGGTATCGACTGCACAAGTTGTCGTTTTTTAGCTACTATGGCTTCCTCTGTTGCTTACCCCTTAACTTCTTTTACTATCATCTTCCATCCCACACAAGGAAGTAGTTGCTTGGCATCGTCAATTTCCACGTTGACGTCATCGTTGTTCCAGTTGACATGCAGATTTTGTCCGTATGGAAAACATCATCCAAGAACGATTTTGTGGTCACTCATTGGACAGGACCTCAAGACTGTTACATCTCGTAGATCTCCAGCTCGTAGTCGTAGTGGTTCTTGGAGTCTTTGTTTTTGCATTCTCTCGTTGATGATTTTTCCTTCAAACGCCCCTGGTTTGGTCTGCAAACCCAGCTTTCGAACTATGCCGTTGCTTACAAAACTGTGAGAAGCTCCTCCATCCAATAGTGCCGGCACTATTATGAGACTCTTGCATCCTCAATCTTGAACTTTAAGCAGCATCGCCAGTTGGTCGTCCTCGTACCATTCGTCAAACTTTGTGATCCCAGAAACCCTCTGCGACATCGTAGGCCGTTTAGATGGGTGATCGTTTGACGTAGGTCGCTCCTCACGGACAAGAGTCGCGCCTTTCACTCGTGGCCTTTGCCATATCCTGACTCGTTTTTTTACAACTTCGCCCCCTCTTGGGCCTGCTGCCTACTTTGACAGTTGCGAGCGATGTACCCGACTTTTTCGTACTTGTAGCAAGTGCGTGTATCTCTTTGGTCGAAGGCGTCCACTTCCATCGAAGTCGAGGAGTCCCCCGACTGGATTTTTCCATTTCCATGATAATTGTGGTTGGGAGGTCGCCAGCCGTAGGATTCCTGGATCCGAGGGTTGTTGTCTGCGCTGTCAATCCTTTTTGCTACTGCGTTCATTGAATGTAAGTTGTTTTGGATGCAGAAAATGGCAATCGCTCGTCGGATGTCTTATTTGAGGCCGTTGCTGTAGTGAAAACAGAGCTCGTCTGGGGCGATGACTGCGCTAGTGATGATCTCGCAGACTCTGCCATGTTGGATTGCTGGCGGAGACGCTGGAGCTTGTACCGAGCGTCAGAAATCCCGTTCAGCCGTTTAAATTGTGCGAGCATCACGCGGGTGAACTCGTTCTAGTTGGTTTGTGGCATCAGAGCGTCTTGCCATTGCGGGTTGATTTTCTCCAAAAGGTAGAACACTTGCGGTCAGTGATATGAGACGGGTGCCGTTGGCCATTGATGATGCCCCGCCGGTCTCCTGCTGCCGTTGAATGGCCTTTAGATCAGACCACAAACTTAGCACCGTGTCATACAAAAGTGCGGCCGCGAGATCAATATTTTTTTGTTCGTCGTTCACCCCAACAGTGGTAAAGTACAACTCCAAACTTGTCAGCCACATCTGAACCGTTGGACCTTTGGAATTTGCCGGATCGAATGATTCTCGTGGGGTCGGACAAACTTTGGGTTCGTTCGAGAGTTGGGTATATCTCTCGACAAGCACCGCTTCTCGTGCGCTTGTGTTGCAAAGAGCATCCATTGTGACGTTGAGCTGTTGGAGCAGATGGCTGTTATTCCCCTTGATCGCGGAGATACAATTTGCTAGTTCCTTGTTGACCTGCCCCCGTCATCCGATGCCTTTTGTCGTTCTTTCTATCATCGTCAAGGCTGTTGGTAGGGGTGGCTGGTTTACCGCCGTTGGATCCGCAACCAGGTTGGTCGTCAGAGCCGTAGGGGTTGATCTAGCTCCCGCATAGCCTGCCATGACAGCGTTCGCTGTCGCTTCAGGAATCACGTGCATAGACACATTATGTTCATTCATCGCTGAAGTCGTTGCCAAAGACCCACTGCTGGTCATCGGATGCGCTCGCCTGCTTCACGTCGTAGTTGCGAGGTCTGTCAAGTCTGGACGTGCGGGATGCGCTACTGGCTTGTGCAAGGTAGTCCTCTGGATGGGTAAATTATTTGGATGTCTCTCCAGCACCACTGCGCTCTGATACAAAGTGTTATGCCGAACGGAGCATAGATGGTGAACAGGTGGAAGTTGCGAGGCAGAAAACGATTTGGAGTTTGGGAAACTTGAGCAATCTATCATTAGCGGTAAGTGTAATTCAATGACAAGTCTCGAAATGTTTGAACACATATATGCAAGTGTCCAGTTATGGATGAGGTATAGTTGGGGTCCTTGGGTCCATTGTTGAGCGACGCATGTGGAGTTGCGTCGTGAGTGGTCATATTCAAGAAGCTCCACCGAGAAGCTGGGGGGCTTCAAGGATCGACGTTGAAGATGCGTGATGCATCTTTGTAAATCGAGATATGTCTTGCTGTGTCGAGAAGTTGACCAAAAGGTCATAACACTTATGTCGTAGATTCTCTGAAGTGGTCAAAGTTGTCAGAAGTGCGAGAATATTCGCAGGAGAGCAATTGGCCAAATTGTACTCAATTGTTGGGGCCAAAATTTGAGGTCTCGACACGCGGTGGACTATTTGTGTAATGGCAGAGATTTCCACTCGGAAGATTACGGACTCGTGTACGTCTGGTACATAACAGTTTGTGCCTGTGATTTTTTTCCTGGGCATTCTTCTCACAAAATGCATTCTCTTGTCACTTTACAAGAGAATACATGCCTCATCCACTTTTCTGGAAGCGCACTAGATTGTACGCACTGCACCCACCATTAATTATGCCGAGCAGAAAGTAGGTGGTTCACAAGTATGAGGTGTGGGACAAAATACATTTCGGGTGTTTGAGACAAATGGATCATTTTTATTGCGCGGTAAGTGTACTTTGATGACGATTGTTGAGTGCATCGAGCACATGTGTACAGCTTCGAGACTGAGAATGAGGCACAAGTCGTGTCATCGATGTTCGAGCGGATCGACACGGGTGAAGTCGCGTCGTGAGTGGCTGGATCGAGAAGCTCTGCCAAAATGTCGGAAGGCTTCAAGAATTTCGCGTGGTTTCTTTACAAGAGTATAGCGCCGTAAAAAAGCCAACCAAACGATATCAAAACATCTAGAGAGTTTGTGATACTTCTGTCGACCATTCTGCAAAGTGGTCAAAGTTTTCAGAAACGATTGAAACTGAACACTAGGGGTCCAGGTAGTTGGCCAAAATCACCTCGGCCAAACGGCGTAAGAGCATAAATACCCACTTGCGAGTTTTAGGAACTCATGTACGTCAGGGTCGTAACACTTCCCCTCCTCTCTCTTTTCGCTGTTATTTCCTGGCACGCTAGTAGATGTAGGCCAGTGATGGTAAAAGTAGCCGTCGATCAAATGATCGATGCCTCAGAGGTTGTCATAGTGCTCCCAGCTGGTGTGTAGTGGTGTAACGGTGTAACTTGAACAGATATTTGATTGTTTTTCAAAGACAGCGATGTTCAAGGATATCTTCACTCGTGTATTCCGTATCCCCGTGTACTTGGAAAGGAGGTTGAGGTGCAACATCTTGACCAGGGAAATTCATCATGGGGTCCTAGTAGTGTTCAAGTTTGTTGATGCGGAAGAAAGGATAGACCGTCATGTTGTAAGGAAGTCAAAGTCGAGCACCTTGGGTTCCGCATTCACTCGATGTCAAACGGTCCCAGCCAGCAGGGATTGAGCTTTGCAAAGTCATATCTTCAGATTTTGATGTTCAAAGAGTTGAGGAGGATGTGATCTTCAGTGCTGAATACATTATCTCTGCGATGCCGTTCAGCTACTCGCATCATAGCTGCTTTTGTCTTCACGAGGGTCTGCCTTGTTTCCTCTCAGATTCTTGTAAATTCGCGACGGTGAATATCAACTGTGGGGATGTTACTATGACTCTACAATCCAGCCGGTGTGGCGGGAAGTTTTCCATACACCACTTCAAAAGGTCTTTTACCATTTGCGATGGAAGTGGTGGAGATGTATGCGAGTTCAGCAATAGGAATTATCGCTGCCCAATCCGTACCGTGTGGTTCGTTTAAAGTTTGGAGGAGTTGTTTGAGCGTCTGATTGGTTTGCTTGTTCTCCTTGTCGGTTGGAGGATGGAACATCCTAAAGAGATGGATCTGACTGCCGTGACGTCTCATCAGTTTGCGCCAAAAACGGCTAGTGAAGCTGTCATCTCTGTCGCTGATGATGGTATGTGGCAAGCCGTACAGCCACACAATCAGGTTTAGAAACAGCCGCGCGGTCCTGGCTGCGGTGACGGTGGTGGTCGTCAGAATGAACTCCGTCATTTTGGAAAATCTATCCACCACGACGAGGATGACGGCATATCCCTTGGGTGTTAAGGGTAGACCTGTCACAAAGTCCATGTTGATGTCGGTCGATGATTTCGTCAGAACGGGTAGGGGTTGAAGTAGAACAGGAGGCCGCGTGTGATGGGATCTTTGTCGTCGACAGGTGCCACATGATGTGCAGAAGGCTGCCACATCGGTCTGCATCTTGTCCCATCAATAGTACTTCTCCACCTCCTTGAGCATCTCGTCTTCACAAAAGTGTCCATTTGGACCGGTGTTGTGGCATTCCTCCAATAGCATTCGTCATAGTTCCCTATTTGGAGGAAGGACAACCTGGCAAGTGAAACGTCGTCGTTTGTAGGGATTGTTGAACCAATACATGGTTTTGTTGTACCCGCCGAACTCCTTGTAACCCTTTGCAAATAGTCTCACAAGGTAAGGGTCTTGTTTGACGTGCAACGTACTAATCACAGCCATTACATCTGGTTGCTGACTTAGAGAGTCCACTGGATTTCTTTTTCCAGGCCAGTACTCGATGCCATAGTCGACGCTGGACTCGAGGAACTCCATCCATCAAGTCTGTCAACGGCTTCAAGTTTTCCGGGTCTTGAGATATCAGAGGACACGAGGGTCGGTGCAGACAATGCATCGCCAGCATTCCAAGTAGCACCACCATGTCTTGAAGTGGTGCATGACGGTGAGCATCTCCTTTTCGTGCACCGCATAGTTCCGTTCCGTGCAATTTTTGCGTTATGTACGCGACCGTCGGTTCTGCACCACCGTTTAATTGGAGGAAAACAGCTCCAATGGCTTGATCAGACGCATCGGTGGCCATGATGTAGTCCACCGTTGGATCTGCCAATTGTAAGGATGGTGCCGAGGTCAGAGCATTTCTCAAAGAGTTAACCGCGTCCTGTTTGTTGTCTCTCCAGTTCCACTCAGTGGTTTTCCGTGTGAGATCGGAGAGAGGCGCTGACGCTCGCACATAGTCCTTAAAAAATTGACTGCAGTAGTTGCAGAAGCCCAAAACCACCTGGACATCCCAAACATTTGTGGGCGTCAGCCAATCAACGACAGCCTTCATTTTTTCCGGGTCCATGGTGATCCTTCTGCCGCCGATGATGAGGCCTTAAAAATTGATCGAACGGTGACCAAAGTCACATTTTGAAAGTTTTCTAAAAAACTTCTCTCTTTGTAAAGTTATATGAACTATTTTAAGATTTCCATAATGCTCTTCTGGGATGCGGCTGTACACCAGGATTTCATCAAGATGTACGTCGACAAAGTCGTCAAGGTACGGGCAAATATGTTCATCGCCGCCATGAATGTTGTGGGGGCGTTCATGAGTCCAAACAGCATGACCGTGAACTCAAAGTGTGTGTATCTAGTGTAGAATGCTGTCTTCTTGACCTCCTTATCAGATGCACAGATCTGATGATAGCCGTTGCGTAGGTCATTTTTGGTTGAAATTTCTGACCGCATGGAACTGGTCAAAAAGTTCATCTGCTTGCGGGAGGGGGTAGCGGTTCTTGATGGTGATGTCGTTCAATGTCTGATAGTCAACATACATCCGCATTTTGCCTGTTTTCATTTTTACAAAAACTGCCAGTGCTAAGTAGGGTGACGTGTAGGGTCTGATGAACCCTTGACTGAGCATCTTGTCCAGCTGTTTTTTTAGCTCATCCAGTTTGTGATCACTCATCCAATAGGCCCCCTTCAATATCGGTCCGCTGCCTGGATTCAGGTTGATCTACTAGTCGACATTGCATTGTAGTGGTAACTCTCGGGATAGTTTGTACAAAAAAAACCCTTCGGACTCCTCGATGATAGATTATGCAAACTCCTTTGGTATGACTGCGAACTTCTCAGGCATCAATGTCGTGGATGTCGCTTCAGCTGCTCAATTTCTTCCACTTCTCCTACTTCCACGTCGACCAACCATGCTTCGGTTTTGTGCTTCCGATGTTTCTTGGCCATGTCTAGAGGTATCGGCTGGCGTTTTGCGACTATTGCGGCTTCCTGTGCTGCTTCCACCTCTGATGCTTCTCGTTACCGCCGCTGCATCGTGGATCGCTCGACCAGAGGTAGGTGTCGATTTTTGCCATTAATGCTGAAGCATACTACTCTGTAGCTCAAGTCGACCTGCGGATTGTGCTAGTACAGAAAACATCGCCTGAGGTGAAGGAGATGTTAATGTGTAAACAAGTCCTCAAGGCCATTGTGGTGAAAAGCTAAGAACATGTTGCAGTGGTCCAAGTTTTCTCCTAGCATGATGGAGTTGAGGTCCCAGAGCTGCGAGCTGCCCCCGGTCCCTAGGAAGTGTGGAAATGCATGGCACAATGCTAGTAGTCAGCGGCCAGCCAAAACACTCCATGTCAGAGAGTGTTGAACTCGACAAGGCAGTGCTCCCTCGTCGCATGTATTTCTGCAGCAAACAGCGTCAGCGTGAGCTCCCATGCAGAGTGAGAATCCGCTCTAGTCCCGGTCCCTGTCGTGCCCAAGAAGGGGAATTAGTCAACCCCTATCTCCCGAGGGATGGGGTTAAGAAGGGCTCAGATTGCTTGCATAGATATCATAGGGGTTAGACGTCTGGCACTGGCTAAGGCAGTAAGTCCAGGCCTCCTACGTGTCAGCCCATGCATGAAAGATGACCTATCACCAATTGAAGCCGGCCCCCCTCACATAGCAGGGAGGGGGGTGTCTCAAAGTCCTTTGGTTGTCACTCGATAGGGAGGACAATCTTAGACTATGGAGCAAGTGAGCGCATTGAGGGAAGGTCGCCATCAAGGAAAAAACCTTAGAACAAATAGGCCGGTTCAGGCTGCCCTCAACAGCCTCAGCTAGCCCAGTCGATGACGTTGGGGGGTCCTCACCTGGCCCCGCCAGCGTTCATGGGCTGTGTCAGTGCTCATTGGCTGTTGCAGCCCCCCTCTGGCTCCCGCTGGCCCTCGCTTGCCTCACCACCGGCATCACTAGTCTTTTTGGCCACGTTGGTGGCCTCGCCGGCTGACCTGTTGGACTCGCCGAAAATTCCGTTGCTTCCAATCGCATCAGCCTTGCCGCTAGGATTGATGGCCTTGTCAGGGGTAACACAATAGTTGTTGCAGCTGTTGTGGGTGGTGTTAAAGATGCACTTGCTGTATGCTGCAATTGTGGCTGATATTGATACTATCATTTTTGTTGGCACTGCTAGTACTGTCTTCGATGGCTGTGTATTGGATCCTTCCACAATCATAATGAGGATAATGATTGTCAATGCTTCTGTTGTTGTAGGTGTGCCTCTGCTTGTATGTCAGGGAGGGATTTCTCATTGCTTTGATAACCAAAGAGGTTGCCTGGTAGCTTCCTAGCATCATTGGTACTCACATGGAAGCACAATCGTAGTAAGCAAAGGCACTATCATTGCAAACGAAGCATAAGGTCAAGAAGGGCTTGGCTAGGAGAGATCTGCAAAGTCTCATATGCTGAAGAAAGTTCCACGTGTAAAGAGGAATGGAAACTGACAAGTACACATCGTTAGTAGTCACTTATCGTCAATGGACAATAGGTGTTGCGGTTGCTAGTCGGTCAACGCGTTGCATCAGGTCAGCTTGCCATAAGCCAGTTCAAAACCACTATTCTGGCCGGAACACAGCGTACACACATCTAAACACAACACCATATCAATCTAGAGACAAAGCATCTCGAGCCAGACATATCGATTGTACACATTCACTAGTTTGGCATCGATTGGTGGACACATAATGCAATAAGTGAAAACTGGCACATAACGAGACTACTACATAAATCCTTGTAGGTTCAGAAAAGTACCAGAGTGCTCCCAGCATGTTTGTGACACGTCATAACAGCTGTTGTACACATGGAGATGGGTGGATTACCACACGAAAGTGCTTCAGTGTTAGCTTGGTTCACATCAGGGACGTGCACGGACATGGATAACAAGTAGCTACAAGTCAGTTGTACACGCTCACGTGAACAGGTCACATCATAACATCACAACGTGTCAGAGAAGTGATGGGAGATTTTGCTCTTTTTCTAAATCCTATAGGGTTTCCTTGGTCGACTGGCTACGGAAACGATGGAAACGATGGTACGCTAGTCTGGAAAAGACCATTTTCTGCCGCCTCACGCACTTGGACTGAAGTGCATGGCCTTCTCTGTCTAGACTTAGCGCCTGAGCGGCCTGGCTGCTCAGTTGTTAGAGGGAAAACTTGCACTCAAGACTTTGCGCCAGAATTGTAGTTGAAAGTGGTTACTAACTGAGTTAACAACAAGAATGAGGTTTTTAAGAGACCCCTCCCATACTAACATAGGCCTTTACTTCTGTGAGGCTTGTTACCCATTCTACCAACCAATCCAGAAAATGTACTGTTTTCTGACCTGTGTGGTTTTCTCCATGAGCCCTACCAGAGGACCAACAACCCCAAATCCGGACGTCGTCCATTTTTCCTGAAAACTGGACCATACCAAAACATGCATGTTGTAAACACCGTCATGCAGTTAGAATCAGCTAGAAAATCCACAGAGCAAGGTTATGGCTGCCGGAACCTCGACAAACTCTATGATGCTCAGAGTAGCTACCTATGGCAGTCGGCAACATGAGTGACGGTGGCTGTTTCCAATGGAGCTGGACGCGTACTGCTACCAAGTGGGAGACTCCACATGAGGAGACAAAAGTCGTGCCTAACACAACAATGCAACGTCTCCTCTATCGGTCAGTATCCCACGTCATCAACATCCACCGAGTGAGTCTTTTGCATGAGCACGTACACCAGCCAAGAGGCCACAGATCAGTGAGACAGTGCACACGCAAAGCACAACACTCCCCATGACCCGTGGGTACTAGTGTACAAACACATGCATTGATCATGCATCAATAATGTACAACACAAGTCACGCTCCCCCATGCTCATTCTTGACACATAGTCCAGCAAGTCCACACAAGTGAGGATGAGCGTACAAAGAGTGAGGGCATACATGAGGCAGCACAGGGTAAGGGAGCTCACAGATACAAGACATGACACTCACGGATGTAGACCAACCAGACTAACAGCCTGTTTGAACAATGCACACTTAATGGCCTTGGTCAAGAAGTCAGCGGAATGTCACACGGTCCTGATCCACACAATCCAGATGCTACCATCATGCAACAAAGTGTGCACGTAGTGATACTCCACAGTTATGTGTTTTGTTCGCGTGTGATGAATGCGATCGTTATCTCCAATGACAATGACATTCTCATTGTCACAATGTAGTGTGATGGGCAATGCAGGTTGACAAAACTCACACAGTAGATGGTGGAGCCACACATCCACGCATGTTCTAGCACCCAATGCTACATACTCTGCCTCTGCAATGATGCATGCAATGTATCCCTGCTTGCCACTATGCCACAAGATAGATGTGTTGCCAATCAAGAAGATCCATCCAGTGTGTGTCTTGCCATCTGCACTCCCAGCCTAGTGACTATCCGTGTAGCCTTTGGCGACACGGATGGTGGCAGAACGTCAATCCACGACATGGGGTGGAGACAATGTATTGCACCATGCCAATTGCTACATCTAGGCCCAACTGATCTTGGGACTGAGAGAACTGCGCCCGTAGGTTCAAGAAAAAGGCAATGTCTGACTGTGTGGTGGTGGCGAGGAACATGAGTGATCCAATGACACAAAGAAAGGTAGTCCCGTCCACACTCACAACCAGCGTGTTAGCGTCAAAAGCTTTTAGCTTGATCTATCCATATAGGGTGATGGGAGTGGATGTACTCAGTATGGTGGGCAAGAGGTCTGCAAAGTGCCCAGCCGATGTCTACACATAGGCTGCCTGATATGCCTAGAGAATACCGTGGGCATGGTTGTGATTGATCTCCATGCCTAGAAACACCTGTGAAGGTCTAAATTCTTTTATCTTACATGTGGACTGTAGCAGATCTTTCACTCGCTGGAAAGTAGCGAGGTCAGGAGATGCGATGAGCAGACAGTCCACGTAGACGAGCACGATGGCAAGGGTGGTGCTCACTTGGGTGAAGAAGAGAGCTGATTCTGCGGCGCTGCGGATCAAGCTACCCTTTAAGAGGATGGGGCTGATCTCGGTGTTCTAGCTCCTGGGCAATCATTTGAGGCCATAGAGGGCCTTTCGTGGTCGCCAGAAACGACCAGTGCCATCCTCAAAACCTGGGGGCTGGACCATGTAGAGCTTCTCAACATCATGAGCTCGATGCAAGAAGGCATTGCTCACGTCCATCTGGTGGAGCTCCCAACCATGTTGTGCGACCATGCTCAAGTGCGCGTGACTGGTGGTTAAGTGGCCAACGGGTGCAAAAACCTGGTCAAAGTCCACTCCTGGTACTTGTACAAAGCCTTTGGCAGTAAGCCGAGCTTTGTACATGTCAAGCGTGCCGCCTGGCTTCCACTTGCGATGGAAAACCCACTTGGCCCAAATGGCTTTAAGGCTAGAGGGCAAGTCGACTAGCTCAAACACATCATGCTCATTGATAGCAGCCAATTCCTCCTTGCAAACAGTGCCTCACTGGACAGCGTCAGGTGCGGCCCTAGCCTCACAGAGGCTCTGTGGATCGGCTGCCTGCAAAGACGATCTGACTGTAAGAAGGCTCGCTGGTGCACACGCCAATGAGATAGAGACAACACATCGATGCTCTTGAGAAATCAGAGCATAACCCACTGTGGATCCTGGGTGAAGGTCCGTTGTGTCAACAACAAGGGTTGTCAGACCCAAAGCCTTTGTCCCTCAATTCCCACTCACCATAGTGTGAGAAGGGGGCATGGGACAGAGGCTAGTGGCTGGGGGCGGCTGAATGATGCCAGGACACATGCCTGATGGAGGCACTAGGATGCGTGGACAAAGATAACCACTAGGAGTGTGTAAGTATATTGGACCAGCACTAGAGGAATGGGTATACCGGGGTTGAGGAGGCAAGGACACGATGGGTCACTCCACTGGAGTGACCGACGTAGAAAGACTGCTTGACTGGTCGACAGAGGCAGCGATCGGAGTGAATGAATTGGTCGCCTGAGTGGCGGAGTCCGCGGCCAAAGAAGTGGAATTAGTCACTTGGTCGGCGGAGTCAACGGTCCAAGAGGTGGACACGGATGCGTGGTCAGCAGCCAGAGGAACAGACACAGATGGAGACAGTGGTATAGTGGGGGTGTCTGGTGTGTATGGAGGCATAGGAGACTTAATGGAACTAGGGACTCTGGACATTGACGGACGGGGAGCAACATCGTGCATTGTCACGGAATCTCCCCTATGCAATGGCGGTGACTGGCCCGGAAGGGTCCCGGCATAAAAAGAAGATCACGTGAAAAAAGCTCCACAAAGAGTAGGCTGTCGCGCGACTCGATGATGCGATGTCGGACAGGATCCCAGAACCTTCAGGCCTTTGACTGACAAGACACCCCGAGAAAGGTACAGAGTCGACCACGGGAAGCCAGCTTGCCGTCCCGCTGGTCCTCTAGGAGCCAGACGTTGGTGACACAACCCAGACCCACGCAAGACGAAGATCTACGTGCTGCCCACACCAAGAGTGGTAGGGAGTGACAGGACAGGGCAAGAAACTGTGGGGAATCCTATTCAAAACCCAGATTATGTACGATATGGCCTCGAAGAAGAAGCCCTCGGATAAACCAGAGTCAATGCACATAGTGCAAACCGCATTAGCCATGGTGTGTTTCCAGCGCTCAGAGACACCGCTCTGCTCTAGAGTGGAAGGCAAAGATATCTCATGGCTGACGCCACAGCTCCTGAGGAAAACATCAGCCACCCCCATAAACTCACCACCCCGTCATAACAGAAGCGGGAAAGGAGAAGACCGCACTCGTGCTCTCCGGAGAGGAGCCCAACATGACTCGCAGCCGCTGTGTCGCTCTTTTGGCAAAGTAGAACACCTATAAAAAATGAGAGTATTCGTCAGAAAGGATGAGAACGTAACAACCACGCTCCGCAAAATACTCAACATGTAGGAGACCCATGAGGTAAGAGTGGACCAGCTCAAGGGGGTGGGAGGCGCAGCAAGAGGAGAAAAGATAAGATGACCTGTGCATCTTGCCCTGAGCGTAGTGGATGCATTGAATTTCGGTGGACAACTGAAAGGTAGCTAGAACGAGGCCAAGAGCAGGCTGCGTGTAGAGCATGCTCTGAACGGTAGAGCTGTGTACATGGTACAGGCGACGATGGAGGAGGTGAGCATGCTGCGGGGATATAGTGCTCGTGACAAAGACATGTGCCCCGTCCAAAGACAGGGGTGAAGACACGGAAGACAGACGAGTGACATACTACAAGTCATCATGAGACTCTGCATCCAACGTCACACAACCAAAAGGACGTAGGGTGACTGTGCCAACACTACGGGAGTGCAAAACACCCATGCTGATGCAGTCAAGAGTGGTGATGGAAAGAAGGCTGAGCTCAAGGCTAGGCACATATAGTACATCACTGACATAAACATTGCAAGAAGGACCTCAAAAATGGACAACCGGGCCAAGAATACTGAAAGCTTGAAGACAAGAAATCATGTGATGCATAGCCCCAGAGTTGATGATCCAAGTGCCATCAGGGTCGAGGACAGATGCGGTAACATTGCATTGAGCGACCTGACATGACGGGGGTAGTGGACGCTGCGCATGAGACTGAGATACGTAGCGTGCCTGCCAATCATCAAGCCAGGAAACATCATCCAAGAGGAAAGTGGAAACACAACGGTCATCCACAAGATGATCGTCCTGGGGAGCAGTCTCAGTCTAACAACTGTGTGTGACATCCTGACTGGTAGACATACAACTTGTACTTCCCTGGGACTGAAGAGGGGGATGCCAAGGCAGTGTGCAATGGACTGCTCTAGCTGGCAATCGCGAGCAAATGGCCTGTGAGTCAGGAGATAATGCAGCGTCACCATGCCGGAGGGAGGAGATGAGGTGTATCTGAGCTGCGATGGTAGAGATGACCACGCTAGATACGGATTCCATGTAGCAATAGGCCCGTCAGAAGGCATAGGAAAAGTCGGGAATGTAGTCAAAACTACTATACTGCCGATGGAGGCAGCACCGGCATGAGAGGCGGTGGTGGCTGCAGCGGTACCAAGGCGCCACTCCTGCTCGCGATGCATGGTGTTGATAATAGAAGACTTGTCAGTAGGTGATGGGCAGGTGTACCAGCCATGATCCTGTTGGCCACAATTGTACCAGACGAGAGAGCTGCTACAGGAGCTGCTGTCGGACGGCTGCTAGGTCTTGGCCTACCATTCTTCACATGTCCCCCTTTGCCGCAGCGAGTACCACGCATGGCTCCGGTAGCACCAGGGGTCTCGGATGAAGGAGGCGTATGAAAGGCAAAGCTGAATTCTGCTAATGCCTCTGTGTCTCCACGCTGCAAGCGGGTGTCCTGAATCGCTTCCTCCCATTTCAAGAACAGAGAATAAGACCAAGATATCATAGTGCCCTGGGATGCCATGGCCTCCAAAATCTCGACATCATTGTTGACGAGGATATTCATGTAGTCGGGAGTTGTGCCGTTCTAGATCGTGAGGAGAGCGGATATTGGAGGCAGACCAGCCTTGCTCAACCACCAAAGAAGATCCTGCACGCGGCGCCAATAGGCGGTGATGGACTCGGAGTCATCCATCTTGAGGTCACTGAAGCTCCTCAGAAGGCGACTAAGGACGGCCTAGCCAGAAGCATGGTAGGGGCATGTGCGGATATTCCATCTCTCAAGGGGGTAAGGGTCGGTGCTGGCAGTAGGATCACCAATGAGGGGCTCGAGGTCAATGTGATCACTTTCCGGTGCAGCGAAGACGAGGGCCCAAGCAGCATGACCTGCTTCAAACAGCAGCTCAAGGATGGAGGAGTCGTACTTTAGGGTGTAGTAGGGCCCGAGACCCTCACCCTGAGCCCAAAGGCGAAACAACAGCTCCCAAGACGCAAACTGTCCCACCTCAAGGTAGGGTGGTGGTGTCTTGAAATCCTTTGGCCTACGCTGAGTACTGGTTGCACCGCCTAGAGACCCTATGACACTCGAGACATACTGCTACTACTCCTGCTGCTCCTGCTGCTACTGCTGAGCTACTGCCTGTACTACAGTGGAGACCATGCGATCAGGCTGGCCAGGGAGAAGCAACTGAATGGTTGATGGCGTCTAAGCAGACTGTAATGCGGTAAGGAGTTGGCGCAAGTTGTCAGCTTGCTGCTGAAGAGCAACAACCGGGTCAGATGGCGGCGTTGCAATGGTAGAGATTGATTGCGCTGCTCCAGCGGTGCCAGGTCCGGCCATGGTGCTATGCGGGGGGTGCTACTAAATGTGTATACGACAAGGCGAGCATGAAAGTTGTCGAAATTGTTCAGTCACCACGTTTCTAGAGGAGTTGAAGCGAGGGAAAAGTTTACCTTTCTGCAGTTCTTGGAAAAAAAACCCAACTTGTTGAGTACTCCTTTAAGAAAATTACTGATCTGCCCAGTTTTCCTTTGTTTGCTGAGAGGTTGGTGGCCAGCAGCCCGACAGAGCTGCTGCTGCTGCGAACGCCGCCACAACCACCACCGAGCTGTTGTTGCCGCCACTCGGTGCTGTTGCTGTTGCTGCAGCTACATGGTGCTGCTACGATCATTGTGAGCTGTTGCTGCGGTTGCATCTGCTGTTGCTGCTGTTGCTCCTTCTGCCGTTGGTGCTGCTGTTACTGCTGCTATGGCTAGTACGGCTGCTACTGTTGCGCGTAGTTCTTGTTGCTGCACGACAGCTCCTGCTTCTGCTACATCTGCTTGGCTGCTGCTAGTGTTGTTGCTGTTGCCTCGCAGCTGCTCCTCCTGCCGCGTGGCAGTCAGAGAGAGAGGGAGTGCAGGAGGCCAAGATTATCTTTCTCTTTCTTCCCGGATCTCCGGTTCCTGGGTCTATCCACGATGATTCCACAGTTGCTGATGTGGCTGCGACCGACAGGAAGGATACGCCGGGTACAGAGAGAGGAGAAGGTAGAGAAATGAATGGAGCAGCAGCAAGGACACTTCCCTACTGCGTGGCGGTGACGTCGCCATGTGCGTCAGCTCAGTCGTCGCCATTGTGCTACTTTGCTTTGGCCGTGTAAGTGCTGACGCCACCACCAGCGTGGGGTAAATGCCGTGAAAAACAATCGGCAGCATTTCGCCCACGTCGGGAGCATTTTGAAGCCGATACAAGGCGAGGCTAACTCTGCCAAGGAACATCCGGCAGAGTTTCTCCTCCACTAGCGCGTATGGAGGTCCGCCAATGCTGACTGGCACCTGTACACCGCTGCTACTGCTCAGTTTGCTGCATCCGCTACGATATTGCTGTGATACCAAAATGGAAACGATGTTGCGCTAGTCTGGACAAGACCATTTTTGGCGGCTCATGCAGTTGGAGTGAAGTGCGTGGCCTGGTACGTCCGGATTCGGTGCCTAGGCAGCGATGGCTCCTCAGTTGTCAGAGGGAAGTTTTGCACTCGAGACTTTGCACCATAAGTGCAGCTGAAAGTGGGTATCAACTGAGTTAACAGCAAGAATGAGGATTGGGGAGAGACCCCTCCCATTCAAACCTAGGTCTTCACATTTATGAGGCTTGTTACTCAATCTACCAACCAATCCGGACAATGCACTATTTTCTGGCCTGTGTAATTTTCTTGGTGAGTCCTGCTAGAGGACCGACAACCCTTAATCCGGGCGTCGCCCATTTTTCTTGAAAACGGAACCATACCAAAATATGCACGCTGCAAATACAGTCGTGCAGTCAGGATCAGCTACAAAACTCACAGAGCAAAGTTATGGCTGCTTGTACCTTGGCAAAATCTATGCTGTCAAAGCAGTCGCCTATGACTGTAGGCGACATGAGTGACGGTGGCTACTGCCAATGGAGCTGGACGCGCATTGCTACAAAGTGGGAGACTCCACATGAGGAGACGGAAGTCATGCCTCTCACAATGATGCAACGTCCTCTCCATCGCTAGCGTCCCACGTCATTAACATTAGCCAAGTGAGTCTTGTGCACGAGCATTTACACCAACAACGAGGTGACGACACTGATCAATGAGACTTTGCACACACAAATTACAACAATCACAACACGTTGCACAAGTGATGGGCACTCCCCTTTTTTTCTATAGCCTATTAGGTTTCCTTGGTTTAGTGGCTATGGACCAAACAGGTATTCGTTCGCATTCTGTGTCACACAAAAAATGTCAGACTAGAATGTGTGCACACTCTATTGTTCGATTTGAACTTATCATTCATAAGACCACTTTGCACAACATTGAAGTGTATGTACACCAGATTAGGGTGGAAAAATGATTTTGGACCAATTTCCATGGTGAATTGACACGCCTAAATTTGTATTCTGACTGGCATAGACAACAAAAAAGTATTTGTAGAGTCCATCAGTTGCTTATGAAACAATGCACCTCTCCCCTTACTTGACTTCTGCTAACATTGTGATTGCCTTGCATGTGCATCTGCTAGCCTGGGTATCGTCTGGCTGCAAAAAACAATGGAAACTTCCTAGGACAAGAAACATGACCTCCATTAATGGTGTTAAATCGAGATCGAGACCGGTCTCGATCTCGATTGTCTCGAATTTTTCTCGTCTCATTGTCCCGTACCGCAAGACACGAGACAATCTCAATTTGTCTCGTGCGAGACGAGAAAAGACCGAGACACGTTACCTGTCGCGCGAGATCGGGACGAGAATCTCGTACCGCAGTGAAATTCTTGCTAGGAAAAACTTCTGCATGGCAATGACCTGAGCAGCCACCACAATGTTCGGCAACGTCGAGGATGGGTGCGTCTGGGAAGCTCCTGTACGAAAAAACCACTACCGAAATATGTGACGGCCAGCGATGACCGCTCATTTCATCCGCTGGTCCATCTGGTTCATACTTTCATCCGACCTGAAGTGAAAGCCTCACGGTGTAGGCCGCTAGAACGGCGACATTGCTAGCAGCCTAGAAATTGTGAAAAACAATGCTTTCTCACATTGCTTCACATTGACTTCATGCAGGATTTTTGCCATCGGTAATGCAAAACAAAACAGATCCTATCTTTAAACCATCGCCGGTATTGCGAAGCTAGCGAGGCCAGCTACGCCAAAACAAATACTTCGATGTATTCTCGAGCGCTGACGGCCTGGATCATCAGGACAACAAAGAAACCTGTCCAGCCGTTCAGGTCGGCATAAACGTTCGACCACCACAGCCAGGTTTGCGTCTCTTGTAGGCCAGGAACCAGGTAGGTTTGAATTTTTGAAGTGCATAGGAGCAAGAAAAAAGGAAACGCTAGGCAGCAGGTTGGGGTAGCAGCTTTGTTGATGAAGCGTGTGGGCTTCCACGCTTGTTGCTTAAGTCTGCTGCCCCCTCAGTTTGCTGCTCTAGAGTCTAAGTCTGGAAGCTCTAGGTTTGTTACTCAGAAGCGCGCCCGCCAGTGTTAGCGCCAGAAAGTAGCTGAAAACTGAAAGTGACTGATTAGGCATGAAGAATAAGCAACAATTGGAGACCCCTCCAAGTTCTAGCTCCTCCCCACTAGTGTAGAACTTGTTACTCAACTAACCAGCCAATCAAAAAATTCCTAGGCCTATTCTCTGGCAGGCAGGGTTTTCTCGGTGAGCCCTGCCAGATAGCCGACAGCCCAAAACCTGAGCATACCAATGTTTTGCCTGAAAACTGGATCATACAAACGTACCAACGCTGCGAACGCAGTCGTGCGGTCAGAATCAGCTACAAAAATTGTAGCAAAGATTTATGGCTGCCTGAACCCAGGCAGTACCTACGATGGTCCATGATGCCAAACAATGCCACGCGACATAAGACATGGACCCTAGGCAGAGCATGACACTGCAGATGCAACGATAGAGTCAGATCCAGCGCCTGACGCATGCACACAGCATCTGTGGTGGCAGTGACCGCCAGGAGCCTGACCACGAGGAGGCCTGCTGATGGAGCTGAGCACGTCGCCCTGCAGAGGAGGCTCTAGCGAACTGCGAGTTGGCTTCAGCGTGTGTCGGCTCCACCGGACGACACTCCAGTAGCGTCGAATCTCGCCGTCAATCATCTGCATGCCGATGTACACAAGTTGGAAGGACACAACAGAGCACAATGAGGATGCGCAAAAAACCAACACTTCCCCATGACTCAAAACCGTAGTGCACATGGGCGGGCAGAGACACAGTCAACAATCAGACTCCCCCAGAGAATGTAGAGACGCAAGCAGGGACAAAGAGAGCAACTCATGGACGCCAACCAACCGAACTCACCGCCTTCTTGAAAAATTTGCGCCTCAATGCCTTGGTCAAGAAGTCAGCCAGCTGCCGTGCTGTCTCAACCCACACAATATTGATGCTGTCGTCATGCAACAACAAACACACAGCGTGATACTCAGCGTTGATGTGCTTTGTGCATGTGTGATGCATGCCGTCATTATCGACGATGGTCATGGCACTCTCATTGTCACAATGCAACGTGATGGATGCGACAGACTGATGCAACTCAGACAACAGATGACGCAACCACAGACTCTCACATGCACCTGAGCCAAGGGCCACGTACTCAGCCTCACCAGTGCTGCGTGCAATGCACCCCTTCTTGCCACTGCATTAGGACACAGCCGTGCCACCGACCAGAAAGATCCAACCTGTGCAACTCTTACCGTCTAGACTACCGGCCCAGTCATTGTCGGTGTAGCCCAACGCAATCACGAACGACTTGCGGCGAACGTAATACCTCACCGAGGAGTCGAGACGACATAACGCAGTACTTGAATCACGGCCTCAAAGTGGAGGTGACGCGGATCCTTAGAAAACTGAGCCAGGAGGTTGACAGCGAAGGCGATGTCAGGGCGCATCGCCGTCACCAGGAACATCAGTGACCCGATGACTCGCAGCTACGTGGTCACGTCAATTGGCTCCCCCACAACGGTTGGGTCAGGACTCTTTGGCTTCACCTGGCCATCAGGTAACATGGGTGAAGATGCGCTCGGCACGAGGGGCAGGTCTTCGGCAAAGCGAGTGGACAGGGTCTGCGCATAGGCAGCCTGGTGATTGTGCAGGATGCCCTGGGAGCGATCATACTCGAGCTCCATGCCTAGGAAGATTCGGGCAGACCTGAGATCCTTCATTTGGTAGGCGGTGTGCAGTAGACCCTTGACACCCTGGATGGCAACCATGTCAGGCAATGCAATGAGGAGATCGTCGACGTAGACTAGGACAGCGGCGAGGGTCTAGCCTCGCGGGCTGACGAATAGTGCGAGGATAGTGGTACTGTGCTAGAGGCCGTCGCGAAGGAGCGTGCTGTAGATCTCCTGGTTCCAGCACCGAGGTGAGTGCTTCAGGCCATAGAGGGAGGTCGACGAGGTCATACACGTGGTGTTGCCGGATAGCAACAAGCTTTTCAGCACAGGCAGTATCCCAATGTGCGCTCTCAAGAGAGGCTCGCGCCTCGCGCAAGGTGGCTTGGTCCTCCGGGCGTGATATGGAGCGGACTGAGAGAGCGTGTGCATCTCGAGCTCCAGGTTGGATACGTGCGAGTGCAGCCATGATAGCATGCTGATGCTCGTAATGAAGCATGGCGTAGCCCACTGCAGATGCCAGGGTAAAGGTCTGCAATAATAGCCAAAATGGTCAGGCCGAGGGCCTTGGTGCCAGGGTCCCCACTCACGACCGTAGGAGTGAAAGGACACGTGGAGCGACAGGGGACCAAGACACCACTGGGCGAGGTGCTGCGGTCTGCTCGCTCACTGACGGTTTGGGTCGGAGGCTGCCGCCTGGGCCACGCATGTAGCGCGGTAGGGCAACAGATGTCATTGAGTCCGATGGGACAATGGAGGCGGACGGAGTTGCTAGCCCGGAGGGACCAGCGGACGCGACTGGGACTGCTGGCCCGAAGAGGCCAGTGGAAGCGACTCGGGTCGCCAGCTCGGAGGGGCCCGCGGGCCCGACTGGGGTGGCTGGTGTGAAGGGACCAGTGGACGCAACTGGGGCGGCTGGCCCGAAGAGACCAGTGGACACAACTAAGGCGGCTGGCCCGGAGGGACCAGTGGACACAACTAAGGCGGCTGGCCCGGAGGGACCAGTGGACGCGACTAGGGCGGCTGGCTAGGAGGGACCAGTGGATGCGACTGGGGCGGCTGGCCTTTGAGGGATCAGTGGACACGACTAGGGCGGCTGGCTCGGAGTGACCAGTGGACACGACTAGGGCGGCTGGCCCAGAGGGATCAGTGGACAGAACTGGGGTGGCTAGCCCGGAGGGATCAGTGGACTCGACTGGGGTGGCTGGCCCGGAGGGACGAGTGGATGCAATTGGGGCGGCTGGCCCGGAGGGACCAGTGGCCGCGGCAGGGGCTGCTGGCTTGGAGGGGCCAACGAGCGCGACTGGGGCTGCTGGCATGGGGGGCGGGCAGCGGGCACGACAGGGGCTGTTGGCTCGGAGGGACAAAGTGATGTGCCACCTGAAAGCAGTAGGACGGAGGACGGACTCACCACTCTCCCACTTGATGGGAGGAACACCAACGAGCCGGAGCAAACGAGATCATGCGGAAATAGCTCTACAAATAAGAGGACATTGCGGGACTCAACGATGTAGTGGCGGGAGGGATCCTAGAAGTGCTAAGCCTTAAACAAAGGAGAGACACCGAGAAAGGTGCAAGGACGCCCGTGGGGGGCGAGCTTCCCGCTCTGTTGTGGGCCGGGCAGCCACAGAATAGCCACGCACTCCCAGACCCGAGCTGGGCGGAGGTCAGCTCCCTGATCACACCAGTGGTGGTACGGTGTGAACTGTCGGGGAAGGGATCCATGGAGGATCCCGTTCCAGACCCACATCATGTAGGCCATGGCTTCAAAATAGAAGCCATCAAAGAGGCCAGACGCAACCCCCATGGTGCGGACAGCGTCAGCCATGGTACGGTTCCACCGTTCAAAGACGTCGTTCTGGGCAGGCGTGTAGGATGCGGACGTTTCGTGGTGGATACCACGAGATGCGAGAAAAATTCTGGTTTCACCCATGTACTCACCGCCGCGATCGAAGCGAAAGCGGCGAAGAGATCAACCACACTCGCGCTCCGCATGGACAAGCCAGTCCTGAATGGCATGGGTGATATCGCTCTTCAGCCGAAGGCAGAAGACCCAGCGGCAGCGAGAGTGGTCGTCCGTGAGGGTGAAGACATGGCGGCCGTACTCTCCGACACACTCCATAAGGAGAGGACCCATGACATCGGAATGGACCAAGTCTAGAGGGGCGGATGCACGGGAGGAGGATAGAGCGTATGTGGACCGGTGCATCTTACCCTCAGCACATTCAATGCACTCTATGGGGCAAGGGAGAGGGAAAGTCTCTGGGTCAAGGCCCTTGGCCGGCTGGGTGCGGAGCATGCTATTTACGACAGCAGAGTCCACTTTCCTGCCGTGGCAAAGGCGGCGGTGCAAGAGGCGGGTGTGCTGTGGAGAGAGCGTGCTGGTGACAAACACATGGCCTGTGGCGGTCGACGAGGAGGAGATGAAAGGAGAGGAGGACAGATGAGGTACGTGCCACAGGCTGCCACGGGCGGTGGCGTGCAGAAGGACAAGACGAGATGGACGCAACAACACAGTGCCAACACCACGCGAGTGTACAACGTCCATGCTCATGCGCTCAAGGGCAGTAATGGTCGAAAGGCTGCGCTCAAGACCTAGGACGAAAAGGACATCGATCAAGAAGATATCACCGGCAAGACTATGGAAACGAACGACGCCGACACCGCGGACAGGTAACACCTATCCGGAGCCCGTTCGGACCCCAGATACATCCCCAACAAGACCAAGCATACTAAACGCCTTGTAAGAGACCGTCATGTGATGCGTGGCTTTGGAGTTGATGATCCAGGTCTCAGCAGGGTCCTGGACCGGTGTCGCCAGATCACTTACAGTCACATGGCAGCAAGCGAGAGATACGGATGCGGTGGAAGGGGCACGAACCGAGACTGCCAATCATCAAGCCACGCAACGTTGTCACGAAGGAGGGCAGAGTAGATGGCAAAAGATGGCGAGAAAAACAAGGAAGTAGGACACGACCGCAGCTCAAGCTCAATCATGCACGGCAATGGGGACAAGTAGGAGGTGATGCAACTCGCACTTCCCTAGGGGGGAGGGCGAGGCAGGCCGAGCTGAAGCGCAATGAACTGCTGTAGCTGACGCTTGCACGTGGACGTCTGGGGAGTGTAGAATGAGTACAGAGTGATGGCGCAGGAGCCTGGATAGAAGGAGGACTGCCTCGGAGAAGGGAACAGAGGCACAGAAGGCTGCGGATGATATTGCTTAGGAGCTGGCGTCTACGGGACTGATGTCACGGTTGGCGGAGTGGAGCTGTTGGATGGGGTCATGGCATCAAGGGCGGCGAAAGCTACGGCGGCAGAGGCAAGGTTGCGCTCCCACTGGCAACGCATGGTTGTGATGGCATGCGCCTCATCCGTCACTAGTGGGCACATCATTTAGTGTTAATCGACCTAAATTCATGCACTCGAGTTCGAGTGCATCGGCTAAAAAAGTCGCATCAGAAGTTTCTTTCCGACTTTGCCCTTGATTTCAGCGACGACCCCTTTTTCGCCAAAATCGAGGACGAAGTCCGATCGTTCTGACATCGGCTTCGCTGATGTCAGAACGGTGGTCGACGCTCGATCGCGAGGTCGCGATGGAGCGACGACCCCCTTTTTTTGCGTCAGACATGCAACCCCCCACGTATGATTTAGGGTTTTCTGTGTTTTGCGCGGGCTTCGTCCGCGCAAAACAAAAAACCCTACATTGCCCGAGGGGATTTGTATGTCTGACGCATAAAAAGGGGTTGCCGCTCCATCGCGATCGAGCAAAAATGCCCTTTTCATTTCTTTAGCACCACGCAAATCCACGTTCAACCCCTAGTTTGAAGCCCAAACGTCGAACAAACCCAACCCCGAATTGCATTCGGGGGTTTAGGGTTTTATTTTTGCGCGGGTATCTGCTAGGCCCCGCGGCAGCGGGGCCCAACAAATTCCCTTCCATCGCAGGGGGAGTCTCGGACCCCCCATCCAAACCTACCCGCAAACCCCCCTCGAACAGTCACAAACCCCTCTCTCAAGGGGTTTGTGACTGTTTGACGACTTTGCTGGCGAAGCTCAGCCTGCGACGTCGCAGAGCCGGGCACAGTCCGATTTCGCCCCCCAAAGTCGGACTTCCGGCCCAAAATCGTGCACTGATCTATGAGTGCACGATTTTGGGTCGATTGACTTAACTTCGGGCACATGTACCACCCATGCCCTGGTTGGCCACAGCTGTGGCAGACCAAGCCACTACTGGACCTAGTCGACTGCTGCTACTACTGCTGACCCTTGCCCTTCTTGTCCCGACGCTTCTTCTTCCCCCGGCAAAGAGGAGTTGGTGGAGGTAGCGGCTGCGGGAGGAGCCACAACCACAGAAGTGACGGCAGGGGAGGCGAGGGCCTCTGTGCACTGGAGACGGGACTCCAGGTGGGCTTCCTCAATCCTAACGAAGAGCTCATATGCCTAGGGCTTGAGGGTGCCCTGGGCCGCCATGGTGGATGAGAACGTCCTGGGAGTAGTGGACGAAGACGTCCGCGTACGCGCAGGTGGTACCGAGGGGGTGGAGCAAAGGTGCCTAGGCAACGGAGGATGTCCTCAGCCCACTTCCAGTATGCGGTGACTGTCTCGGTCTCCCCCATGTGTAAGGAGTTGAACTCCCATAGCAGACGGCTGGTCTCAAAGTCGCTAGACAGGCAATGGGGACGAGTGAGGACATGCCACGCGGCTGTAGGGTCTGGGGTGTCCCCAGTGATAAAGTCGTCGAGAAAAGGCTCTAGGGCCAAGCGGGAAGCCAGAGGAGCGACGGGGACAAGGGCACGTACGGCACGACCAGCGTCATATAGCTGGTCGGCCTGGGTGGAGTCGTACAAAAGTGTGTAGTATGCCCACAGACCCTCATCTAGCACCCAGATGCGGAAGCTGAGCTTGTAGGTCCGGAATCGCTCGCCGGCCTCAAGCGGCGGGGACGACGTCTCAAAGTCCTTTTGCCTACGGCCGGTGCCCAGAGTGGGGCCAAGGATGGTAGTCACTATCTACCGTTGGTGCTGAGTCTGCTGCTGCGCCAGGTAATGTGTGGCAGAAGACAAAGCGGAGCTGGCATGCCCAGGAGGAAAGAACAGCAGAGGGACACTAATGGCAGTCTGTGGGGCTAGTGGCTGCAGTGTTGCAAGCTACTGCGTCAGGGTAACGAGTTGTTGCTGAATGGCAGTCCGGGGGTCAGAGGTGCCGGCAACAACGCCTGTGGACTGCTGTTGCTGCTGCCGTCGTCGCCGCTGCTGCGGTTGTTGCAAGTGCTGCAATTACTGCTACTATTGCAGCTACTACTATTGATGTTCTTGCTCTTGCTACTACTGCTGCTGCAGCTGTTGCAGCTACTGCAAGAAAAGGTAACCCTTCACGGGTTCCCCCCAATGGAGGAGGACCCCTCCCCACTGGGGCTATTACCCATGGGTTTTGGTGTCTTTGTTTTTTTTTGTGTGTGTGCCGCTGATGTCAGCAGTGACATCAGCCTAGGACGGCTGGCATCAACAACTACTACTGTGTTATCTCCTGCTCCTGCTACTATAGATTTTCTTCCTCCCCTTTCCCCCTTTCTTTTGTTGATGATTTCAGCAGTGATATCAGAAGTGACGTCAGCGACTGGATGTTGATGTCAGTAGCAACCATTGTTTGGGCCGTTGCTACACAACTACAGTGAATGTTGTTGTTGATTTCACTACTGTTGCTATTGCTACCACTGCCGTTGCTTGTCGCTCCTGCTGCTATTGCTGCAGCTGCTGTTGCAACAGTTGCTCGAGCAGCAACTGGTGTTGCAGCGGCTACAGTTACTACTGCTGTTGCGGCTGCTATGGCAACAGCAACTGCTACTGCTGCTACGGTAGCTGCTGTTGCAGTTGCTGCTTCTACTCGTGCTGCTACTGCCACTACTACTGCATGCTGCTGTGGCTACTGCAGTAGCTATGGCAGGTGCTGCTGGGGTGGGGGAATTTTTTCTTTTTTTTTTTCTTTTTATCTGGCACAGCGAGCTTCATTGTTTGTTGTGGGCACCGGGCTGCAAGCAGCGAGCTCGTAGCTCGTTGGATGCAGTCTATTGCTCGCAACGAGCAGTGGGCTCACTGCTTGCACCCTGCCGCACATGGCGAGCTGTGCGCTACAAGCAATAATAGCTGCTGCTGGCTACTGTTAGCTACTTCTGGCTGTTGCTCGCCGTTGCTGCTCCTACAGCCGGCAGCTGCTGCAGCCGGCCAATGCTGCTGCTTGCTACTGCGGCTGCTATAGCTTGCTCCTACTGCTTCTCGCTGTTGCTCGCTGCCGCTGATTCTGCTGCTGTTGCAAGCTGTAGCCGCTGGCCGCCATTGCTGCTTGCTGCTACGGGCAGCTGTTGCTGCTGCGAGCTCCTGCTGCTGTTGCAAATTGCTGCGAACTGCTGCTGTTCCCGGCTGCTACTACTGAACGTAGCTACTGCTAGCTACTACTGCCACTGCGCGCTCCTGTTGCCTGCCGCTGCCATTGCTTCTAGCAATTACTACTGCTGGTGCCAGTCACTGCACCTGGGTGACGTTGCCACGTGCGTCGTCCGCAGGTGTCGGACGCGGCCTGCCGCTCACCTCCTCGCGTCACGCGTTGAGGTCAGTGCTGCCGGAAAAAATCTGGTAGCATTTCCCCTGGCCCAATTGCTGTGGGAAAAATTCTGACGCCGCCACCAGGCGGGTCAATGCTACGGTGACAAATCCGGGAGCATTTCCCCTGCACTGGCGCGTATGGGGGTCTGCCGGTGTTGTCTGGCACGTGTACGCCAGTCTTCTGCTGCTGCTGCTGCTACGCAATGGCTCTTATACCAAAAGGAAAAGCTAGGCAGCAGGTTGGGGCAGCAACGTTGTTGATGTAGCGTGCGGGCTTCCACGCTCGTTGCTTAAGTCTGCTGACCCCGCAGTCTGCTGCTCTAGAGTCTAAGTATGGAAGCTCTGGGTTTGTGACTCAGAGACGCGCGCGCCAGTGTTAGCACCAGAAAGGATCTGAAAACTGAAAATGACTGATTAGGAACAAAGAATAAGCAACAATGGGAGACCCCTCCATATTCTACCTCCTCCCAAGCTCTGTAGAACTTGTTACTCAGCTAACCAGCCAATCAGAAAATAGTCCGAGACCTATTTTCTGGCAGGCACGGTTTTGTCGGTGAGCCCTGCGAGACGCTTGACAGCCCAAAACTCGGGAGTCCTCGGTTTTGCCTGAAACCTGGACCATACCATTATACTGACGCTGCGAGCGCAGTCGTGCGGTCAGAATCAGCTAGAAAATAGCAGCAAAGAGTTATGGCTGCCCGAACCCAGGCAGTGCCTACGACGGTCCTCGTTGCCAAACAATGCCACGCAGCAAGAGACATGGACCCTAGGCAGAGCATGATGCTGCAGACGCAATGGCACAATCAGAACCAGCGCTGAGAGCACGTCGACAGCATGTGCGGTTGCAATGACCACCGGCGGCCCGATCGCCGAGGAGGCTTTCCGATGGAGCTGAGCACGTCGCTGTGGAGAGGAGGCTCCAGCGATTTGCGAGTAGGCTTTAGTGTGCGTCGGCTCCACCGGCCGACACTCCAGCAGCGTCGAATCACACCGTCAATCATCTGCACGCCGATGTACACAAGCCAGGAGGACACAATAGCGCACAATGAGGATGCGCAAAAAACCAACAAAGACACCTCGTATGAGGACAGAGCTCCAACCAGGATTATTTTGTGAATTTAACCTTCTCGCTATTGTTTTTTTCTGTGAACCTGCCACGTTTGCCAGGTTCTAGTAACCAGTCGTGCACAGGGTCTGTCAGCATAGGAAACGGGCTGATCCAGTGTGCGAGAGACACACTTTGGAAACGGTCGTGGAAGGCCAACAATAACATTATAAGAAACGACGAAGTTCTTGTTTTCAAAACAAACCCATGAAGTTCTGCCTTTTTCGTGCCATTCAATTAGTAATAGTTTTCTACATCTCCGCCAATAGTCCATCTACTCTCCGTACAATTTTTTTTATGTGCACACCTTAGCTGACTACATGCGCCAGACTCCGGCATGTGCAAGTCAAGTGGCAAGTCGAGTAGTCTAGACGCACAGTTGTCATCCGAGGTAGCAAAAGAGTGACATTTCATCTTAAAAATCCAAATTTTAACTTCTGAATTACGTGGATTTTTGGTTTTTTGCACATCTCTCATTGTGCTCTGTTGTGTCCTCCCGGCTTGTGTACATCGGCGTGCAGATGACTGACAGTGAGACTCGACGCTGCTGGATTGTCGTCCGGTGGAGCTGACGCACCCTGAGGTCCACTCGCAGTTCTCTGGAGCCTCCTCCCTCCAATGACGTGCTCAGCTCCATCGGCAGGCCTCCTCGGCGGTCGGGCCGCCGGCGGTCATTGCCAGCGCAGATATTGTCTGTGTGCTCACAGCGCTGGTTCTGACTGTGCCATTGTGTCTGCAAAATCATGCTCAGCCTAGGGTCCATGTCTCTTGCTTCGTGGCACTGTTTGGCATCGTGGATCGTCGTAGGTACTGCCTGGGTTTGGGCAGCCATAACTATTTTCTCCTATTCTTCTAAGCTGATTCTGACCGCACGACTATGCTCGTAGCGTCAGTATTATGGTATGGTCCAGTTTTGAGGCAAAATGGACAACGCCCGGGTTTTGGGCTGTCGGGCGTCCAGCAGGGCTCACCGAGAAAACCCTGCCTGCTAGAAAATAGGTCTAGGACTATTTTCTGATTGGCTGGTTAGCTGAGTAGCAAGTTCTACACTAGTAGAGGGGAGCTAGAACTTGGAGGGGTCTCCCATTGATGCTCATTCTTCATTCCTAATCAGTCACTTTCAGTTTTTCAGGTGCTTCCTGGCGCTAACACTGGCGCGCGAATTTGTGAGGAACAAACCCAGAGCTTCCAGACTTAGTCTCTACAGCACCAGACTGAGTGGGTAGCAGACTTAAGCAACGAGCGTGGAAGCCTGCACGCTGCATCAACAACGTTGCTGCCCCAACCTCTTGCCTAGATTTTCTTTCTTGGTATCAGAGCTGAAGCATAGCAGCAGCAGAAGAAGACTGGCGTACAGGTGCAAGACAACGCCGGCGGACCCCCATGCGCGCCAGTGCAAGGGAAATGCTGCCGGATGTTTTCCGGCAGCATTGATCCACCTGGTGGTAGGGGCAGATTTCTTCCCACGGCCACTGGGCCAGGGAAAATGCTGCCGGATTTTTTCAGGCAACACTAACCCGCACGCGTGACGCGAGGAGGTGAGCGGCAGGACGCGTCCGAATTCTGCAGGCGAGGACGCACGTGGCGACGTCACCCAGGTGTAGTGACTGGCACCAGCAAGCAGCAGCAGCAACCTGCAGCATCAACAGCGGTAGGCAACTGCATCGAGCAGTGGCAGTAGCAGCCAGCAGTAGTTGCGTGTAGCAGCAGCAGTCGACAATAGTAGCGGCTCGCAACAGCAGCAGCAACCAACAGCAGCAGTAGCTCGTAGGAGCTCACAGTAGCAGCAGTAGCGTAGCAGTAAGCAGCAGCGGCGGCTAACAACACCAGCTCGCAACAGCACCAGCAGTGAGCAGTAGTAGCAGCAAGCTGCAGCAGCTACAACAACAAGCAACGGTAGTAGCAGTCGGCTGCAGTAGCAGCAGTAGCGAGCAGTAGCCAGTAGTAGCCAGCAGCAGTTGCTGCTGCTCGCAACTCGCAACTCGCTGCGAGCAGTGGGCTGCAAGCAATGAGCCCGCAGCTTGCTGCAAGCAGCAGGCTGCTAGCAGTGAGCAGCAAGCTCCTAGCAGGGAGCAGCGAGTTCGCTGCTTGCGTTGTGCTGCTCACAACAAGCAACGAGGCTCGCTCGGCCAGACGAGAAGGAAAAAATGAAAGGCTAACTAAAAATGATCCCCCACCCCAGCAGCGGCTGCCATAGCTACTGCAGCAACCACAGTACCCATAGCAGCACGTAGCAACAACAATAGTAGCAGCTGCCACAGAAGCAGCTGCAATAGCAGCAGCAGCTACAGTAATTGCTGCTACCACAGCAACCGCAGCAATAGCAATAGCAATAGTAGCTGCTGCAATAGCAGCAGCAGCAGCAACAATTACTGCTGCCACAACAGCCATAGCAGCAGCAACAACAACAACAACAACAACAGCTGCAACAGCAGCTACAACAGCAACAACAGCAGTAGCAGTAGCAACAACAATAGCAGTTTGATGTTATTGCTGTTGTTGCTGCTGATGCTAGCATCTAGCCTATGAAGCCAGCATCCAACCTCAAGCAGCAGCAGGAGTAGCAACCGCAATAGTAGCAGCATCAACAATAGTAGCCGTTGTAGCTGTGCAGTAGCGACCCTAACCACAACCGCTACTGACATCAGCATCCAGCCTCCGACGTCACTACTGACATCACTGCTGATGTCATCAGTAAAAAATAAGGCAAAAAAAGGGGTAGAAGGGTGGGGAAGAAATTTTATCACAGCAGCAGCAGGAGATTACACCGTAGCAGCTGCTGACGCCAGCCGTCCTATGCTCACGTCACTGCCGACATCAGCAATACACAAAATACAAAAAAGAAAAGAATAAAACAAAACAAAGAGAAGGGGGCACCAAAACCATGGCTAACAGCTCGAATGGGGAGGGGTCCTCCTCCGTTGGGGGGTCCCCCAGGGGGTGTACCTTCCCCTTTTTCTTGTAGTAGATGCAACAACTGCAATAGCAAGAGTAGTAGTAGCAACAACAGCAGCAGCAGCAGCTGTAGTAACAGAACCAAAAGCAGCAGCAGCATCAGCTTCAACAGCAGTAGCAGTAACAGCAGCAGCAGCAACAACTGCAGTCGCAGCAGCAGCAGCAGCAGTAGGAGTAATAGCAGCAGTAGCAGCCCACAAGCATCGGCGCCAGCACCTCCGACCCCCTAACTGCCATTCAGCAATAGCTCGCCGCCCTGACGCAGCAGCTTGTAGCACTGTAGACGTTGGCCTCATAGACTACCACTAGTGCCCCTTTGTCGTTCATTCCTCCTGGGCACACCAGCCCCGCTATGTCCGCTGCCATGCATTACCTAGCGCAGTAGCAGACTCAGCGCCAACGGCAGACAGTGACCGCCGTCCTTGGCTCCACTCTGGGTGCTGGCCGCAAGCAAAAGGATTTTGAGACACCACCCTCGCGACTTTAGGCCGTCGAGCAGTTCCGGAGCTGGGAGCTCGGCTTCTGCATCTAGGCGTAGGGTGAAGGTCTGTGGACATACCACACCCTCCCGTACGACTCCACACAGGCCGACCAGCTATATCACGCCGGTCGTGCCGTACGCGCCCTCGTCCTCATCGCTCCTCCGGCTCTGTTCCCTTTACCAAGGTAGTCCTCCTTCTATCCGGTCTCCGGTGCCATCACTTTACACTCGGTCTACACTCTTGGGCCGTCCACGCACGAGCGTCAGCTGGAGCAGTTCATAACGCTTCATCTCGGCCTGCCTTGCCCTCCCCTCCAGGGAAGAGCGAGTTGCGTCACCTCCTGCTCGTCCCCATTACCCTGCTTGATTGATCTTGAGCTACGGTCGTGTCCTACTTCCTCGTGTGTCTCGCCATCCCCTGTGATTTCTTCTGTCCCCTTTTGTGACGACGTCGCGTAGCTTGATTATTGGCAATCTCGGTTTGTGCCCCCTTCCATCGCGTCCGAGTCTCTTGCTTGATACCATGTGACTGTCAGTGATCTGGCAACACCGGTCCAGGACCGTGACGAGACCTAGATCATCGACTCCGGAGCCACGCATCAAATGATGGCCTCTCGTGAGGCCTTCAGTATGCTTTGTCCTATAGGCGATGTCTCCGGGGTCCGGACGGGCTCCGGACAGGTGTTACCTATTCGCGGTGTCGGCATCGTTCCTTTTCATGGTCCTGTCGGTGGTATCTTCTTAAGCGATGTCCTCTTTGTCTCAGATCTTGAGCTTAGCCTTCTGTTGGTCACTGCCCTTGACCGCATGAGCATGGACGTTGTGCGCTCGCATCGTGTTGGCACTCTGTCGTTGCATCCATCCGGTCTTGTCCTTTCGTACGCCACCGCCCGCGGCAACCTGTGGCACGTACCTTGTCTGTCCTCCTCTCCTTCCGTCCCCTCCTTGTAGGCCGCCACAGGCCATGTGTTCGTCACCAGCACGCTCTCTCCACAGCACACTCGACACCTGCACCACCGCCTTTGCCACGTCCACTCTGTTGTCGTAGACAGCATGCTCTGCATCCAGCCGGCCAAGGGCCTTGACCCGGAGACTTTCCCTCTCCCGTGCCCCACAGAGTGTGTTGATTGCGCTCAGGGCAAGATGCACCTGTCCCTCTTTCTTCTTCCCGTGCATCCGCCCCTCTAGACGTGGTCCATTCTGATGTCATGGGTCCTCTCCGTACGGAGTCTCTCGGAGAGCACGGCCGCTATGTCCTCACCCTCACGAACGACTATTCTCAATACCGCTGGGTCTTCTGCCTTCAGGAGAAAAGCGATGTCGCCCGTTCCATTCAAGACTAGATTGTCCTTGCGGAGCGCGAGTGTGGACGATCTCTTTGCCAAAAAGATCGACCGTGGTCTCGCCCATGTGCTCACTTTGGTGAGTACATGGGCGAGACCACGACTTTCCTCGCCTCCCGCGGTATCCACCACGAGACGTCCGCATCCCACACGCCCGCCCAGAATGGCGTCTCCGAGCGGTGGAACCGTACCATGGCTGACGCCATCCGCACCATGCAGGTTGAGTCCGGCCTCTCCGATGGCTTCTATTTTGAAGCCATGGCCTACATGACGTGGGTCTGGAACCGGATTCCCCACGGACCCCTTCCCCGCCAGTCCATGCCGTACCAACATTGGTAAGGTCAACGAGCCGACCTCCGCCTTGCTCGCGTCCAGGGCTGTTCGACCATCTTCTAGCTACCCGACCCGCAACAAGGCGACAAGCTTGCCCCCCACGGGCGTCCTTGCACCTTTCTTTGTATCTCTCGCCAATCCAGGGCTTGACGCTTCTGGGATCCATCCCGACACTACATCGTCGAGTCCTGCAATGCCCTCTTCTTTGCAGAGCTCTTTCTGCGCGATCTCGTTTGCTCTGGCTCGTGAGTATCCCTCCCGTCGTGTGGGGGAGTGGTGAGTCCGTCCTCCGTCCTGCCGCTTCCGGGAGGCACATCACTTCGTCCCCCCAAGCCAGTAGCCCCAGTCGCGTCCACTGGTCCCTCCAGGCCTGCAGCCCTGGTCGTATCCACTGGTCCCTCCGAGCCGGCGGCCCCAGTCGCGCCCGCCCTCCCCTCCGGCCGGACGGCCCCAGTCGCGCCCACTGGTCCCTCCAAGCCAGCCGTCCCAGTCGCGTCCACTGGTCCCTCCAGCTCAGCTGCCCAAGTTGTGCCCGCCGGCCCCTCCGTGCCGACGGCCCCAGTCGCGCCCACTGGTCCCTCCAGGCCAGCCGCCCCAGTCGCGTCCACTGGTCCCTCCAGGCTTGATGCCCCAGTCGCGCCCGCCGGCCCCTCCGGGCCGGCGGCCCCAGTCGCGTCCGCAATCCCCTCTGGGTCGGCAGCCCCAATCGTGTCCGCAGGTCCCTCTGGGCCAGCAACCTCGTCCGCCTCCGTCGGCCCATCAGAGTCGGTGCCATCTCCTGCTCTGCCGCGCTACAAGCTTGGCCCAGGCGGCAGCCTCTAACCCAGACCGCCAGTGAGCGCGTAGACGACAACACCTCGCCCAGTGGCGTCTCAGCCCCCTTTCACGCCAAGTGTCTCTTTCTCTCCTACGGTCGTGAGTGGGGACCCTGGCACTAAGGCCCTCGGCCTGACCACTTTGGCTATCATTGCAGACCTTTATCCTGGCTCTGCACTTGGGTACACCATGTTTCATCAAGAGCATTAGCATGCTGTCATGGCTGCACTCGCACGCATCCCACCTGGAGCTCGAGATATACACGCTCTCTGAGTCCGCTCTATAGCACACCCGGAGGACCTAGCCATCGTACGCGAGGCTCGAGCCTCCCCTGAGGCCGCACACTGGGATGCTGCCTGCGCTGACGAGCTCGTTGCTATCTGGCAGCACCACGTGTATGACCTCGTGGACCTCCCTTCAGGTCGGAAGGCCATCGGTGCCAAGTGGGTCTTTCGGCGCAAATGGAAGCCCGACGGTTCCTTGGACAAGTACAAGACCCACCTCACAGCCAAGAGGTTTGCTCAGGTCCCTGGGGTTGATTACGATCGGATCTTTGCCCCAGTTGGCCGGTTCTCCACAAGCCGGGCGCTCTTCAGCTTGGTTACTCAGCATGGGTGGGAGCTGCATTAGATGGACGTGAGTAACGCCTTCCTCCATGGTTCACAAGAGGGTGAGGAGCTCTACATGGTGCAGCCTCCAGGCTTTGACGATGGCACTGGGAGAGTCTGGCGGCTGCGGAAGGCCCTCTACGGCCTGAAGCAGTCGCCTCGGTGCTGGAACCAGGAGATCAGCAGCACGCTCCTTCGTGGCGGCCTTCAGCGCAGCACTGCTGACCCCGCACTATTCGTCAGCCCGCGAGACAAGACCCTCGCCGCTGTCCTGTACTACGTCGACGATCTCCTAATTGCGTCGCCTGACATGGGTGCCATCCAGCAGGTTAAGGACCTGCTGCACATCGCTTACTAGATGAGGGATCTCGGGTCTGCCCGAGTCTTCTTGGGCATGGAGCTCGAGCATGATCGCTCCCAGGGCATTCTGCACGTCCACCAGGCTGCCTATGTACAGACCCTGTCCACTTGCTTCACCGACGACCTGCCCCTCGTGCCCAGCGCATCTTCACCCATGTCACCTGATAGCAAGGTGAAGCTGAAGAGTCCTGACCGAGCCGTTGTGGGGGAGCCAGTTGACGTGACCACATATCTATGAGTCATCGGGTCACTGATGTTCTTGGCTACGATGACGCGCCCGGACATCGCATTTGCAGTCAACCTCCTGGCTCAGTTTTCTCTAAAGCCGCGTTACCTCCACTTCGAGGCCGCGATCCGGGTACTGCACTACGTCGTCTCGACTCCTCGGCAAGGTCTCATGTTCCGCCGCCAGCCGTCTGTGATTGTGGTGGGCTACACCGATAATGACTGGGCCGGAAGTCCAGACGACAAGAGTCCCACACGCTGGATCTTTCTGATCGGCGGCACGGCTATGTCCTGGCGCAGTGGCAAGCAGGTGTGCATTGCACGCAGCATTGCAAAGGCTGAGAACGTGGCCCTTGGGTCAAGCGCGTGTGAGAGTGTCAGGTTGCGTCGTCTGTTGTCCGAGTTGCATCCGTCCGTCGCATCCATCACGTTGCATCATGACAATGTGAGTGTCATGGCCATGGCCGACAATGATGGCGTGCATCACACACGCACAAAGCACATCAACGTTGAGTATCACTTTGTGCGTTCACTGTTGCATGAGGGCAGCATCAGCATTGTGTGGGTTGAGAGAGCTCGGCAGCTGGCTGACTTCTTAACCAAGGCACTGAAACGCGACTCGTTGAAGAAGGCTGTGAGTTCAGTTGGTGTGCGTCCGAGAGTGGCTCTCTTTATCCATGCCTACGTCTTTGCGTGCCCTGGGGGAGTCTGGTTGTTGACTGTGTCTCTGCCAGCCCATGTGCAATACACTTGTGAGTCATGGGGGAGTATTGGTTTTTTGCGCATCTCTCATTGTGCTCTGTTGTGTCCTCCCGGCTTGTGTACATCGACTTGCAGATGACTGACGGCGAGACTCGACGCTGTTGGAGTGTCGTCCAGTGGAGCCCACGCACACTGAGGTCCACTCGCAGTTCGCTAGAGCCTCCTCCCTCCAACGACGTGCTCAGCTCCATGGGCAGGCCTCCTCGGCGGTCGGGCCGCCGACGGTCACTGCCACCGCAGATGTTGTCTGCGTGCTCTCAGCGATGGTTCTGACTGTGCCATTGCGTCTGCAGCATCATGCTCTGTCTAGGGTCCGTGTCTCTTGGTGCGTGGCACCGCTTGGCATCGTGGACCGTCGTAGGCATTACCTGAGTTCGGGCAGCCATAACTCTTTGCTGCTGTTTTTTTAGCTGATTCTAACCGCACGACTGCGCTTGCAGCGTTGGTACATTGGTATGGTTCTGTTTTCAGGCAAAACGGACGACGCCCGGGTTTTGGGCTATCGGGTGTCTGGCAGGGCTCGCCGAGAAAACCTTGCCTGCCAGAAAACAGGTCTACGACTATCTTCTGATTGGCTGGTCAGCTGAGTAACAAGTTCTACACTAGTGGGGGGGAGCTAGAACTTGGAGGGGTCTCCCATTGTTGCTCATTCTTTATTCCTAATCAATCACATTCAAATTTTCAACTATTTTCTGGCGCGAACACTGGCGCGCGCAATTCTTATTAACAAACCCAAAGCTTCCAGAATTCGTCTCGAGAGCAACAGACTGAGGGGAAAGTAGACTTAAGCAACTAGCGTGGAAGCCCGCACGCTGCATCAACAACGGTGCTGCCCCAACTCGCTGCCTTGTTTTCCATTCTTGGTTTGCCTGAAATGATGTTTAATGAAGTTTTCTTGAAAAAGTTGCTTGTAGTCAAAAGTGAAGTCACCGCGAATTGGGTGCGTTCCAACAGCTTGCTCTACCGCTTCGCTCGCCCCTCGCAACGGTTCAAAAAGCAAGATCTCATCGCACATGAGTGGGACTGAGACAAGACCGAGACAAGCAGACTGCAAATCTTTACTAGAACGAAATGGTCTCATCCTCTGTACCTGGGACATGCATCTCATACCGAAATGAAAGAAAAAGAGTTTGAGATCAAGACATCTCATCTCCATTTCGATTTCACGGGACTAACGTCCATTGAGCAAGATTAGCACACACAACTTTACATGCTCAAATTCTGTGGCGATCATGGGTATTGACCAAGAGCATGCATTGCAAATGCAACATCTCTTCACTCTCAGACTGACCTCTTGCCCTACCCTTCCTTTCCCCCTCCACCATGTGAGAGTGATCATTGCACCCCTGTGCAAGCGGTCCAAGACGATGTCTGCTGAGGCAAGATGTGGTGAATTCACATTGGTTCCGAGCCAACGGCGAGATCAGGGGCAATGTACGGGTCGAGGTGCTAGTGGCCTTGGCGGCTTCTACAGTCGCGCAGATCTTTAGCCGCCATGAGCCACGCGTCTGCCTTCTCGCCTCTTCGATGCGTCCAAGGAACGAGCCATGCACCAGTCTGCCGCCTCCAGTGCTCCACCTGCACACAATAGCGCGCGCACACACACACACAAACACACACA
>SZWC01011863.1:14676-32438 GCA_023375785.1 Penium margaritaceum
TCACATGCAAGCCTTTGTCAAACCCTACCCCAAGTTACATTTGGGGTTTTAGGGTTTTGGTTTTGCACGGGCTCCTGCCGGGCCTTGTGATACCGGGACCCAACAGGCTCCCTTTCAACACATGGGGAGTCTCGGACTCCCCATGCAAACCACACGCAACCCCCTCTCCCCCCCGTGAGCATTCACAAACCCCTCAAAAGAGGAATGTGTGAATGTCATTTTTTTTTGCGGATGTCAGTATGTCAATCTTTTCTTCTGAATGCTAGGTAGGGGAGTCCTATTATTCAAAACACAGAGTAAGATGGTTTGGTTCTTGCGATCGCCGGGTAGGACATACACACATTCAAATTTTGATGGTAATCCCTACATGTACCCCACAGAGAAATATCTCAATTTTGCACCAGCCTGCTCAATGACAACACTTTTATTCAAATGAATCGATTGTAAGACATACGTGACCAAATTGTCGTGAAAAAATCTCCTCTCTCACAAGCCCTCTGCATCTTGTATGTCATGAATGGAATGAGTAACAGATGGAAGGATGTGAAGTGTAACCTTTGCTACGCTGAGCCTCACCTCCTCACCTAGGACCTCACCTACATAGTGAAATTTCAAGAACAATGTTAAAAATAGCTCAAGCAATACAATGACAAAGCCCTTGTCAACCTTGCTCACCGTGACTCTAATATGTCCTTGAATTTTAGCATCAACGCGTACTTCACCTCCACCTCATTTCTCAAGGCATCAAGGCAAACCAAAATTTACCAAGTGTTGTGAGGAAACATCTGCTTCCTCCATCGGAAGGTATGCAAAAGGGACCACACACATCAGAGTGGATGAGGTCAAGGGGTGCGAGAGCACGTATACCATTACACTTAAAGGGTTTCTTCTTTGCCTTTCCTTGAAGGCATAGCTCACACAAGATCCTGGCTCCCTCCATATCATCACTTAGCTCCATCCAACACACTAGCTCCTGCTTTCCCATGAGCACCATTGTGCGATGAGCCACGTGCCCAAAGCACCTATGCCAAAGGTCCTTGGAGGATGTGCACAGGCTAGAATGAACAGCCTCAGTGGCTTCATTTGCTTGCGGTTTTGTTGTCAAATCTTCCACTGCCAGTGCTTCTGTTGGAACAGTTCCCCTCGCCATGGCAACAATGGTCCATGAGTGGGCCTCCAAATGTCACAGGAGAGTGGCTCAATGATGCAAGGAATTCACCCTAGTAGCCAAGGGCCTGAGTTCAGGTCTGGCCTCTGCAGATATTGTCGTTGCTTGGGTGGAAGTAACTACATAGTCCAGGAGGTTTTCTAGAGGATAGAAAGCTTCTTGATGAAGTGTTCTTGCTTCTGGAAGCTAATTGAAGATTCCAGGAAGGAGAGGTTACTTCCAGATGGGATCAGTGTCCCCACATGGAACGTGAAGGCTCTTAGAAGGGGAGATGCCTTTTACATGATGATTGCCTCATGTAGAGGAAAGCTGCAGGTCCAAGGAAGTAGGATCATGCCCCATATCAGGATCCTTGAGCTAGAAGGAACCACCAGTAGAGAGGCATAAGGATCCGAGCGTGGAACCTTCCACAAAGCATGCCACTCTAGAAGGCATGGAAGCTGCTACAAAGCTTAGCCTTGTGCGGTTGCTTGTATGCATGATGTAGGTTACACCTGTGGCTATAAAGGCCACACGCTCTTCGCACTGCAAACACCAACAAAGTAGTTATCGATGTTGACATAAAATTAATCAGCCAACACTTTGATGTCAAGATGTGACTCTCATAGCCAAATCCTTTGCCATCCTTGGAGCAACGCGCCTCTCTCATCCAAGTCCTCCTAAAGTAGTTGGAAGCCTGAACCAGGTCAACTTGGCTTCCTCAAGGATACACACACACCCTTAGGCTAACAGCTTCCACTGCTCCAACACGAACTTCATCATCCGAACCTACATTGTTGCTCTCCTCATCATCAGTATTGGCCAAAGACTGAGCCGTTGATGTCATTTTGGTCCGCTAGACATAGAGTCCATCAACACGAGGAACCTGTGCAACAACCTTCCTGGCATAGTAGGAGATGTTGAAGTCCTTGGTAAGGACTATCACCGCTTCCGTCTCTGTAAAGACCACTGTCATGCCATGGTCAATTATCTTAGAGACGGAGAGCAGGTTTGCAGTGAAGGAGGGCAAGTAGACCACCCCCTCAAGCTTGAGGTCAGAGTCTCCACCGTTGAAACCGAGTGTGACCAGCTTGTCACCAATCCACTCGGCCACCTCAACCTTTTCGGAGGCCACTTGTGAAGTTATTGTTGCTTGGAGCAAGAGAGGTGAAGTCTCTCTTCTAGTAAGTGGTGTGCTAGTTTGTGTCCAAGTCAAGGCCGTAGGCTCCAAGCCTGAGTATCGCCCTCCCTTTATTGGAGGCACACTCAGCCATCAAGCTTGTGGGATCCTTCCCACCACTTCCTCCTCGCCATTCATCCCCATCTCCTCCCTCTTTCTTGGGTGTTTGACACTATTGAGCCCAATTTCCATCAAGTTTCCTTGGTACTTTGCACCCCTTCCACTATTGCTTGTGCTCTTGTTCCCCTTGTACCCAGAGGAGGAGGTATTAGGGAATGTGCCACTGCTCCGTGGAGCAAAGGAAAACCATGTTTGCTTCACTACTGCTACGTTGCATGGCTTCATTCTGTATATACTTGAAGACGGTGGTATAGGAAACTTGATATTCAGTCCACCCTCCAGTCATTGTGATCATGGGACCCCAGCTTTCCGGCAACGTCATCAGAAAGATCATAGCATGCATATCAGATTTCAGGTCCCATCCCATGCCTGTGGCTTGTTGCAAGACCTTCTCAAACTTCTGCATAAAGATGGAGACATCCTCCCCTTCATCAAGCTTCATATTGATGAGGTTTTGAAGAATGAATAGACGGTTGGCAAGTGAGGGTGACTGAAACACCGTGCCGAGTTCGTAGTTTGGCGAATGTTGCGGTTACCACTACACAACCGCTGATGTGTGAAAGGACTGAGGATTGTATGGAGGACACAAGAATGGCAAGAACCTTCTTGTTGAGCTTGACCCATGCCACAAGGTCTGCACCGTCTTCCTTTTGTAATGGGATAGTTCCCTCAAAAAATCCTAGAATATCGCTATCATCCATGATGATCTCAATCCACCACTTCCAGAGCGCAAACCCCTCTCCATCAAAATTGAGGAGAGGCAAATGATTCCCTGGTTCCCCTGTCCCTGCCATCCCTACAACAACATCTGCTACAGCAGCTGAACCTGTTGTTGATGCCAATGTACCTGTATTTGAGGCCGTTGTACACTGTTGTTGAGAAGAGGCAATTGCTTCCCCTGTTCACATTGATTTTTGCAAGAAGATGTAGGCTGATGTAGGCTGATGTCAGCTCCCAAAGTGGAAAGGTGTACATGTATTGCACTCCCCTCCTGTTGATCTTGACCTGCACACAACGAAGTTGGACGAGAGCAAAGGCGCTCTCATTGCTTGTGATTTAGTAGTTGCGTGCGTGAAATTTCTCTAACCAGAGGCGTGGGCCCATAACCCTTTGTTAGCTGTTGACCTAACCATCTCTGGCAGAGAAGTCACAAAACCGAAAAGCTCACAGAGGTTTCTACACCTTCTTCCTTTGTTGATGTCTGTCATGCACCCCAAACTTATTCAGGCATAGAATTCACCTTTTAGAATGCTGACACCTTAGCATTACATCTCAAGAAGAGCTCAATTTTTCAATACGTAACAGAGCATCAAGTAAGGATTGATTGATCAGCATGCAATTCAAGTCCTTCTATAGGTGTTTCCCAAGTCTTTGAACTAAAAAGGACATTCGTGTGATTTGGCCTGACCCAACCACATCACCAATAGACTTGTGTTGTGGGCTTGACACATAAGCATCCTCGTGTCAAGGTGAAAAACCAACGATGTAACTTCCAAGAAGCTACGGACTTTCTTTCTTGGAAGCTTCCATAACAACCAAGATGTGCATGGGGCCAGGATCGAACTCATGACCTCTCACTTGGCCAAATCAACAAAATGGCCAAGTTAACCTCTCACCCACATGGTGTAAACACAGGTCATATCTCACAAGAGACAGAGTATAGTTGAGTCACACTACATCAGATCCATGGGTCATACCTCCATAATGGGCAGAGTAAACCTGATCCTTCCTACAACATTGAATTAGGGGAAAAAACATTCAACATAGTGCACCCTTCTATTCCATGGACCACCTCTTGCTCCTATATCATATGGAGTGTGTTGTTAGCCACGTGGCTAAATCACCTGTGCCATAGCTCAACGGCTGTGTCCTTGGTTGATGTGGCGGCCACAACAGTCGCCGGCGGTGCATCCTCTGGCTTTGGTGCCACTGTCCCAAAAGGCACATGCTAGTCCCTCATCCAACACCTTGATGACCTTTGTCTGGAGCTCGTAGAGGCCGTCCACTCTTGGAACTTGAAGCATGAGGTCATCTTTGGTGTACAAAATCTCGATATCTTTGTTCTCGAGGGCCACGACATCCTTGTTTGTGAACACCACCGTCATGTTGTTGTCAGTGATTTTTGAGGCGACTAGCAGGTTTCCTGTGAAGGAGGGCATGTACACCACCTTATGGATATTGATATCCTCATTGCCACCATTCATGTTGAACGTGATCACCTTGTCCCCTTCGCCCATGGCTTCGACGATGTTCCGGTTTGCACACTTGATGCGCATGTCAGATTTGGCCATGCAAAAAAAACCACCCGTCTCTTTTTGGGATTGGTGGTTGGTACCCAAGTCAAGGGTGAATTCCCTAGACCTAAGGAGCGTTGTCCCCTTTATGGGAAACCCTTCAACCATCATGTTAGTGAACTCCTTCTTCTCCTTTCCACCCTTGTTTCTGCCTTCTTTCTTGGGACTATGGCAGATCCTAGCCCAGTGCCCAGCCTTGCCACAATTGTGACAGTTGCAGGGCTTCTCAGAACTCTTCCGGCCACCATTGCCTTTCCCTCCAGCGCAACCGCTTCCACTGCTTCCTTGATCAAAGCAGGTGCCTGTACCTTGTCCACCAAAGCAAGAGGCATTGGCTGACATGTTTGTCTCACTGCCACTCCGCCACATGGATTCATTATGGACATGTTTGGCGACAGCCTCATACGTCAAATATGCTTCTTTCCAACCTCCAGAAATGGTGATCAAAGACCCCCTGAATTCCGACAGCAACATCAAAAGGATCATGACATGCATCTTCTTGTTGAATTTCTATTACATTTGCTGGACCCCTTGCAATACATTGTCAAACAATTGTAGAAATGCGGGTATTGATTCTCCTTCACTCATCCTCATCGACATCAACCTTTGGAAGATGAAGAATCGGTTTGCTAGGGTGTTTGATTGAAGCACCCGTGAGAGTTTTGTGTAGGCCTCGGCGGCTGACGTGCATCCCGTGATGTGGGATTTTTCAATCTCATTGATGTGTTGGCTACTAAGCTAGCCACCTCTGGTAGAGAAGCCGCAAAACCAAAAAGCTCAAAAAGATTTTAAGGCCTTCTTCCTTTGTTGACATGTGTCATGCACCCAAAACTTAATCGGGCATATACTTCACCTTCAAGAGTACTAACGCCTTAGAATTACATATCAAGAAGAGCTCAAGTCGTCAATACACAAGAGAGCATCAAGCAAGGGTTAACTAATCAGCATGCAAGATAAGTCTTTTTGTAGCTGTCTGTCCAGTCCTTGAACTCAAAAGCACATTCCTAGGAAGTGGCCTCAACCAGCCAAATCACCAATAGAATTACACTGTGAGCTTGACACAGAAGCATTCTAGTGTCAAGGTGACATACCAACCATGAAGCGTCCAAGAAGCTACGGACTTTCTTTCTTGGAAGCTTCCACAGCAAACAAGATGTGCATGGGGCCAGGATTGAACTCATGACCTCTCACTTGGCCAAATGAACGAAATGGCCAAGGTAACCACTCACCCACATGGTGTACTCACAGGTTACATCTCACAAGAGACAAAGCATAGTTGAGTCACACTACAACAGATCTAGGGGTCATACCTCCACAAGGGGCAGATCATTCCTAATCCATCCTACAACACTGAACAAGGGGCAAAAACATTCAACAAATCTCTCCCTAGCACCTTGCCTCAGTGACCATCATCATTCGTCATCACTTGGGTTGACCATGCCGATACCTCGCCTGCCTGTCTGGTGGAGATCCTTGTCCAGTGGTTTTGTAAGCATGTCAGCCCGGTTGAGCTTGCTACAGATGAGCTCGAGCTCCACTGTCTGCTTGTAGACAAATTCTTGAGTGTAGTGGTAGCCGATCTCGATGTGCTTTGTGCGCCTAGAGAGGACGGGGCTCCTTGACATGTCAATGGCGCTCATGATGTCAGTGTTGATGACCGTCGCCATTGCCTGTGGCGCCTTCATCTCAGGTAGCAAGCTTTGTAGCCACTGCATATCTTTACACACCTCAGCCAAGGAGATGTTGAAAAATTGCCCCTCCGCACGCCCAAGTGTGGCGCCGGGAGGCGCCGATGAGCCGCCAGAAAGTGGAAGCCCCGCGCCGGCGGATCTCGCGACTTGAGAATTGCTCGGCTCCTACAATGGATGATTGCCCCAAAAAAGTTGACAACATGTTGAATCCGGTGGAAGTTGTTTCACCAGCAATGGACGAGTATCGAGGGAGATATCGCCTTCCAAACTTGGGGTGTGCGCAGCGGCTCTAGAAGCCGGCTGCGACTCGAAATCTGATGGATAATCGACCGGGTTGAGTAACAAACATACCATCTGGAGAAATTGCTCCGGAAAGCCTGCCGAGGCGTCCAGTGGATAATCCACCTGATCAGGTGGATCATCCATCGGATCCTGTAGTGCAGGCTGTTACTGAGGGTCTTAGCCAAAATCATGGCTCGGCGTCCGTGCTTCAGAAGTACGTTTTGTTACTCGGGGACTTGGTCAAAATTCTGATTGCTGGTCCGCGGACAGGTTTCGAACCTCGTCACACCTCATCACCAAACTCGACCCAAAAGTTGGGCGAATGCATGGAAACAGTTAAGGAGACCCCGACACCATGTGCAGTGGGATGTGCGCCTTGGGAAAGGTGCTTCGCATGTGAAGGAAGGCGCCAGTGCGGCGTTAGACTTCTGTGGTGAGTGAGACCTGCGCTTTGGTAAGCATACTCTGGGCTACGCTTGGCCAAATTGTGCACGGTTTGGTGATTTGGAAAGCTCATGACTAGCCTTGTAAAGTTTGTGATCATGTCCATGCTAAAAAACTAATGCACAATTGCGATATTCCCTTCGCAAAAGTGACTATCTCTAAATGCCTGCTCACATAGCGTGTGGCGACCAGAAAGCTCACGCTCACTCTCAGATTCGCCAAAACAAAAGACGTGAACCACTAAAGTCAATTAGACAAATTTCGGGACCGCACCTTGCAGATTCCATCCTTACAGAGGGTTGTGGGCCCACGGGTCTGAACGCCTCTAACGTTCACGTCTTCTGCAGCGCATGGGATCATCATCGTGGACGTCACCGTGAAGTTTTGAGAACACGTCGGAGTAGCAGCTACGCACATGGCGCAGAAGGAGACGTAGCCGATTCAGAAGTATGCAGGTGGCCCCGGCTTTCGGCTCTGGAGGTGGCAGTTTGAACTGCACCTATCGCATAAGGGTCTGCTGGACGTCATGTTGGGAAAGGAGGTGCTAACAGAGGCGACTGCTACGGACGCAAAAAAGCAGGCCTTCGAAAAGAAGAACATGGAGGCGCTCATCCTCCTGGTGTCCGGGATAGCCGAGTCTCAATGGGGCTACTTCCAAGGCTGCAAGCTGGTAGCTGAAGCTTGGCAAAAGCTCTGTGCCATCCATCAATCCAAGTCGCTCGTGAACAAAATCTTTGCGATGAAGCGACTGTTGACATGGTGTGTCCCTTGCCATGAGTGCCGTTGATCGTACTCCCTGGTTTTTCCACTGAGGAGTGGTTGAATACCTGTTCTGACTTTAGATTTGCATTTCTTGGATTTTTCCATGCAGGATCGAGCTTTGAATCGCTCAATTTGAGTGAGTATTCAGAAAGTTAGCGTAGCCCGAAAAACGGGTGTTGGGTGGGTGGAATCTGGTACCCGCCATGGGTGGCGGGATATTCCACCGCCAGGGATCCGAGTTCATTCTTAATGGCCTCCAAATGCACCAGGGGCATGAATGAGGTGACCATAAGGACCTCCTTGACCAGGATGAACTTCTTGTTGACTTCTGGGCGAAGAAAGGTGCTTCGACGGGTCATCGTCGAAGCGCCTCCCGTTGCCTAGAGTGCAAGGCCAGGTGGGCGGCTCCACCAAGGTTTACTTCAACGGTCGTAGCAGGGGCTCTACTGCTCCATTTTGGGCGTGCTTGGATGCGTTGGAAAGCTTAGATCACAGGCTATAAGGATCTGATGTAATCTCACTATGCTAACTAACAAAAACGTGATTCGATTCAGATCTACTGAATGCGACGTGTTCTACCCACTCCTATCCGTGATCCTTGTGCTCCACACTCTTCACCAAAGGTGTCCATTGGCTGCCCAAACCGTGGTAGCATGAACCACTGAGAGCTAGGCATCCTTGAGGGTGCCTCCACACCCACTAGAGCCAACAAAGGGTTATGGGGCCATGTTCTTAGACGGACCCTAGCTCTTCAAGCTTCACGCTACCGTCGCGCGCCATGGCAACGACCGAGCAAGAGAGCATCGGCTCCATCTCCAAGTTTGATGGGAACGGCTTCCCCTTGTGGAGGTGGCAGTTTGAGGTCTACCTCGATGACAAGGGCCTGCTTGAGCTGGTCAACGGTGAAGAGACCGCGCCTCCGTATACCGCGACGCCGGAGGAAGTGGACAAGTACAAGAAGCGCAACAAGAAGGCGGTTGCATTGTTGGTACTAGCGCTTGCACCGCTGCAACGCGCACCGATTCAAGGATGCACGGAGGTCGCGGAGGCCTGGAAGAAACTCTGCACCATCTACCAGTCCACCAACCTTGCTAACCAGCTCTTCGTCTTCATGAGGCTCGTCACCCTCCGAACCAACGAAGGCGACGACATCATGGAGATCCTGCAGCAGATTGAGTCCCTTACTGCCGAGTGCGTAGCCACTGGATGGAAGATCGACCCTCAGCTGCAAGCCATGATCCTCCTTCTGGCCTTGCCGGACAGTTTGAGTCCCATGATCACTGTCGTAGGCGGCTGGTCCACCGATGAGCTGAAGTACCTGAAGGTGGCTGAGTACGTCCGCAACGAATGGATGCGGCGTGGTGGGAGAGAAAGCGGGGCAACGTCAAGTTCCGCCTATGCCGTCCGCCCTCAAGGTGGAGGGGGAGGCAAGAAGGGGAAGGGTGCTAACCAGGGCACCAAGAGAGGTGACAACAAAGGGGACTGCTACAACTGTGGCAAACAGGGCCACTATGCATGCAACTGCCCGAACAAGAAGTTGGACCAGCCCGGGAAGGGCGGGAAGAAGGACACCCAAGCCATGATGGCCAGGGAGTCTACCAACTTGACGGATCCAGAAGTCACTGTGATCGACTCTGGATCAGGCCGCCACACACAATGCAACCGGGTGGCATTCGTCACCTACGGCGCTACCGAGCGGCGCATGACAGTGGCCAACGGCAAAACAGAGTTGGCCGCGGGCGAAGGCAANGTTCGCATTGAGTCGGTGGTGAACGGGAAAGTCATTCCGTGCACCATCTACGACATGCTCCACATGCCCAACTTTGGGGCAAATCTGCTATCCGTGAGCCGCCTTACGGACAAGGGGCTCGAAGTACTCTTCAACAAGAAGGAGGTCATCATCTGGAAGGAGAGAGATGGCGAGGTGATTGCTCGTGGCAAGAGGGAGGAGGACCTCTACCTTCTTCGCACCAAGGTCCTTGCCGATGCGGTAAGGACTGACGCCGTCAACCTCGTGACGAAGGATGAAGGAAATCTGGACTTGTGGCACCGTCGCCTATGTCACATCGCTCCCTCAACTGTGAGGGACATGGCAAAGAAGGAAGTGGTGCAAGGCCTTGAGGTCAAGGGCCTGGATGCAGCCAAGAATGCCGTGTGCGAGCCATGCGTGGTGGGCAAGGCGACACGGCAGCTGTTTGACGGCAAAGGGACGCGTGCATCGACGAAGTTGGAGGTGGTGCACACGGATGTGTGTGGACCATTTGAGAGCTCCATTGGGGGCGCTCGCTACTTTGTTACCTTCATCGATGACCACAGCCGCAAGCTCTACCTCTACATCATCCAGAGGAAGAGTGATGTCCTGACTTGTATGCAGAAGTTTGTGGCGGCAGTGGAGCGGCAAACAGGCTTGAAGGTGAAGCCGTTCTGTTGCGGAGAGTGTGGCGTAGTTTTCTGCCACGCGATCCCCTTGCTCTTCATCCATGCCGGGCAGCCCTCATACTTGCCGCCATTGTCGCTCCGGAACGGCGTCGCCGAGAGGGCGAACCGCACCATCCTCAACATGGTCCGGTCCATGTTGAGCCATGCCGGCCTCGCGCAGCGGTACTGGGGCGAGGCGGCACGGACAGCGGCGTACATCATGAACCTGACGCCGACAAAGTCGCTAAAGGACGCGGAGTCCAAGGTGTGGAAGACGCCACAAGAAGTGTGGAGCGGGAGGAAGCCAACTGTGTCACACCTCCGTACGTTTGGCTGCGTTGCACATGCTGTTGTGCAGGCACGGGAGGGGCGGGGCAAGCTGGACCCGCGGACTCGCCGGTGCATCTTCGTCGGGTACAAGAGCGGGAGCAAGGCATACCGGCTCTTCGACCCGCGGAGGCAGCAGATAGTGAAGAGTCACGATGTCACGTTTGACGAGGAGAGTCATTGGACGGACAAGGACGTGGGTTTCTCCAAGCGTGGGGAGTGGCTGCCACTCCTCGAGGGGGAGACGCCGGAGGACGCAAAAGAGGGTGACGTCCAAGCGGCTCCAACCGGCGACAACCATCCGGGGGATGGGGGAGTGGCTGATTTGCATTCAGCCGAGTTGGACGATGAGTCCGAAGCGCCAGCAGCAGTGGAGCTGAACGAGGAGGCGGGGAGTGAGCCCGCATCTCCACAGTCCCCAAGAGAGAGGGAGCAGGTCAGCGGTGCAAGTGGCACCGCGAGAGGGCAGCAGTAGCAGCAGCAGCAGCAGCAGCGGCAGCAGCAGTAGCAGCCTCAACAACAGCAGCCCCGGCGAAGCGGACGCACAAGAAGGACGGCAAAACGATACGATGCCGCGCAGGGCCCCTGGACTGGGTTTGCTCGAGCGTTCTTTGCGCAAGAGGAGCCCAAGACTGTCAAGGAGGCGTTGCAGCAGAAGGATGGGGCTGAGTGGGAGGGAGCCATAAAATCTGAGCTTACCTCCCACGAAGAGAACGGCACTTGGCAGCTGATTGATAGGCCAGAGGGCGCAAAAATCATCGGCTCAAAGTGGATCTTCAAGAAGAAGCTCACCAAGGAGGGGAAGGTGGAGCGGTACAAGGCGCGGCTGGTGGCGAAGGGGTACGCCCAGCGAAAAGGTGAACATTAGGATGAAACCTTCATGCCGGTGGCAAAGTTTGCCTCCATCCGTTCCATCCTCTCAGTGGCGGCGGCGCGCGACTACAAAGTCCACCAAATGGATGTAAAAATCGCATTCCTCAATGGCAACCTAGACAAGGAGGTCTACATGGAGGTGCCGGAGGGGGTGGACGCACCGCCGGGGAAGGTGTGCCGGCTTCGCAAGGCGCTCTACGAGCTCAAGCAAGCGCCACTCATGTGGTACCTGAAAATGGACGGCTTCATGGCCGAGCTTGGCTTCAAGCGCTGCGAGGCGGATCACAGCATGTACGTGCAAAAGCAGCCGGGGCTGTACCAGATTGTGGTCCTCTACGTGGATGACCTCATCCTCGTGTCATCGGACATGGAGGAGTTGGTGAACCTGAAGCAGCAGCTGGGCGGTCGGTTCAAAATGACCGACATGGGCGAGCTCGAGTACTACCTCGGTGTCGCCATCAAGAGGGACCGCAAAGCACGCACGTTGGAGATGGGGCAGGCAAAGTACATGCAAGAGGTGCTCCGCCGCTACAACATGGAGGAGTGCAACCCCATCGGCACACCCATGACCACCACATGTGAGTTGAGCTCGAGCATGGGCCCGAGCACGGACGAGGAGAAGGAGGAGATGGCAGGTGTGCCATACCAGTCCGCGGTGGGGAGCATCATGTACGCCATGGTGGTGACGCGGCCCGACCTAGCCTTCGCGGAGGGCCAAGTGAGCCGCTATGTTACTGACCCAGGCCGTTGCATTGGCAAGCGGTGAAGCGGATCCTCCGCTATCTCAAGGCGACAAAACAGTCGCGGCTCGTGTTTGGAGGGGGAGCGCGTGATGACTCCCTTGAGTTGGTCGGCTACTCGGATGCCGACTGGGCTGGTGATGTGGATGACAGAAAATCAACGTTGGGGTACGTGTTTGTGCTTGGTGGTGCAACAGTTTCATGGGCAAGCAGGAAGCAGGACTGCGTGGCGCTGTCCAGCACCGAAGCGGAGTACATCGCGTTCGCGGAAGCCGCAAAGGAGGCGGTGTGGCTGCGTTGGCTGTTATAGGAGATCGGCGTGCCGCAAAGGAAGCCCACGGTACTCAACATTGACAACATGAGTGCCATCAGCCTCACTCAGAACCTAGAGCTGCACAGGAGAACCAAGCACATCGAGATCCGGCATCACTACGCGCGAGACTTGGTGGCAAAGGGAGATGCAGCTATTGTGCATTGTGGCACTAAGCGCATGCTCGCCGATGCCATGACCAAGGCACAGCCCAAGGACAGGCACGACGCGAGCTGCATGGAGCTCGGTTTGCGCTGTGAAGTTTAAAATGCTACAGGTTCCAAGGACAGGGCATCAAGGCTGTGGTGCAAGGGGGAGATTGTTGACATGGTGTGCCCCTTGCCATGAGTGCCGTTGATCTTACTCCCTGGTTAGACCACTGAGGTGTGGTCCAATACCTGATCTGACTTTAGATTTGGATTCCTTGGATTTTTCCATGCAGGATCGAGCTTTGAATTGCTCGATTTGAGTGAGTATTCAGAAAGTTAGCCTAGCCCGAAAAACGGGTGTTGGGTGGGTGGAATCTGGTACCCGCCATGGGTGGCGGGATATTCCACCGCCAGGGATCCGAGTTCATTCTTAATGGCCTCCAAATGCACCAGGGGCATGAATGAGGTGACCATAAGGACCTCCTTGACCAGGGTGAACTTCTCCTTGACTTCTGGGCGAGGAAAGACGCTTCGACGGGTCATCGTCGAAGCGCCTCCCGTTGCCTAGAGTGCAAGGCCAGGTGGGCGGCTCCACCAAGGTTTACTTCGACGGCTGTAGCAGAGGCTCTACTACTCCGTTTTGGGCATGCTTGGATGCATTGGAAAGCTTAGATCACAGGCTATAAGGATCTGATGTAATCCCTCTATGCTAAGTAACAAAAACGTCATTCGATTCAGATCTACTGAATGCGACGTGTTCTGTCCACTCCTATCCGTGATCCTTGTGCTCCACACTCTTCACCAAAGGTGTCCATTGGCTACCCAAACCGTGGTAGCGTGAACCACTGAGAGCTAGGCATCCTTGAGGGTGCCTCCACACCCACTAGGGCCAACAGCGACTCCTCACGATGAGAATGAAGGAGGGAGATGTTTTTATCTCCGCCATAACACAGATCGAGGCGCTCGCCTCGTAATGCAATCATGTGGGATGGAAGGTTCACACGCAGATGCAGGCGGTGGCCCTCCTCATGGCTCTACCTGACAGTTGGGGTCCACTCATCACTGTTCTCGGAGGATGGTCGGAGGACAAGCTCACCAATGGCACGGTCCTAGAGTACATCTGCAACCCGGCGCATCGCCAGAGCTGCGGGGATTCCTCGTCTTCCTCATCGGCCCTTGTCACTAAAACACGTTGTGGCGGAAGCGGGAGCCAAGGAAGTGGTAGGAAGGGCGGCGGCAAGAAGGATGCCAAGAAAGGGCCGTGCCGCAATCGCGGCAAGGAGGGCCATTGGGCCCCTGAGTGCGCAGAGGAGGCAAAGACCGGCGGCAAAAAGAGCAAGGGCAGGTCGCTCCTCAACGGCAACAAGAACGACTTCCTCAAGAAGGCCAACAGGCGGTGCATGGATTCTAAGGCCGAGGAGCACACCCAAGTCAAGAAAGTGGGGTTCTTCACCTATGAGAAGTCCTCCAAGTCGATGGTGGTCGCAAACGACAAAGTCGAGCCGGCAGCCGGCCAAGGCCACGTGAAGGTGGAAGTCATGGTCGGCAGTAAGGAGCTGTGCACAATTCGTGATATGCAGCATGTCCCCGGCCTAGCTGACATCCTGAGTGTCTGCTGCTTGACGGAAAAGGAGGATGAGGTGCTCTTCCATAGGAAAGGCGCAGTGGTGTGCATTGACGGCGATGGCGAGGTCGTGGTGGAGGCGAAGCGCGAGGGCACTGTCTACATTGTAGAGACCAAGATTGTCCCTGCGGCATCGGATGCAGTGGATTTGTGAGAGCGCGTCGTCTACATGGCCAAGGGAGGAAGCGCTGATGTGGAGCTCTGGCACCGATGGTTGGGGCATTCTGCATCTGCAACCGTTGAGGAGATGGCGATGCGCGACATGGTGCACGGCCACGTCATTGACGGTACAAACACTTTTTCAGCTACAGCAACACACAAAACGTGCAAGCCTTGCATTTTGGGCAAGGCATGGCACAAGCCGTTCAACGAGAACAGGCCTCGCACAAAGGACCTGCTGGAGGTCGTGCACATTGTCGTGTGCGGACCGTTCAAAATGCCATCAAACAGCGGCTTGAGATAGTTTGTCACCTTCATTGACAACTGCAGCAGAAAACTCTACGTGTACTTCATGAAGTGCAAAGGCGAGGTCCTAGACTGGCTCAAGGAGTACGTCGCAGTGGTGGAGAGGCACACTGGCCGGAAGGTTAGAGCGCTACGCAGCGACAATGGCGGAGAGTACGTGGGCTGCAGCGGGTGGATGAAGTAGCAGGGCATCAAGTGGGAACCCACTACGCGGTACTTGCCATAGTCGGACAAAGTGGCAGAGCGGGCGAACTAGACGCTACTCAACATGGTGCGGATAATGCTTGTGAATGCAGAGTTGCCGCGTGGGTTCTGGGCAGAGGCTGTGCGTACAACGAGCTACACCATCAACCTCACCCCAACAGCAGTACTGAAGGGTAAGGGCGGGTGGAAGACACCGCATGAGGTTTTTAGCGGGCGTAAGCCAAACGTGGCACACCTGAAGGTATTCTGGTGCAAGGCGCACGCAATGGTGCAGACGGCGCAACGACGCGACAGCAAGCTAGAACCACGGGCGAAGCCATGCTTGTTCCTTGGCTACGAGAGCATGCAAAAGGAGTATCGACTCTGGGACCCGCGAACGCAAGAGATCATCCGCAGGCGTGACATCAATTTCGATGAGGAGCAGAGCTTCAGCAGCAACAGCAACGACATGAGCATTGGGAACACTCCAAAACAAGGAGATTAGTTCCTGCTCCTTGACTATGAGGAGGAGCCGGCGGACGTGGAGGTCGATGATGCGGCGTCGAAGCGCGGCGGTGAAGCACGTGCGGCAGCCCACACGGAGGACTCCGATGAAAATGAAGCTAGGCTGTAGATCCGGCGGAATGATCCGTCAAAGGAGGCACCACGGGTGCAGAAGCGAGCACTCCCGGCGGAGCTCACGTCGGACGGCGGAAAAAAAATCCATTGGACGTGCCGCCCGTCTGGTTGATATTTCACTGGAGCGGGAGGGATCCTCAGGGAGCCGTCTGGTCGATGATTCACCCTAGCGGGAAGAGTGGAAAGGATCACAGCAAAGCAACGAGACACCACAAAAACTGCCGTGCCGCAGCGGGAGGCAATGGAGAGCAGGGAAGCGTTTCGACACAGGCATCTGTTGATGGATTGGCATGACGTAGTGCATGCTGGCTGCATCAATAGAGCCAATGATCATGCAAGAGGCGCTTGCATAGCCCGAGGGGAAGCACTGGGACGCTGCCATCAAGTCAGAGTTGGCGTCCATTGCTCAAAATCACACATGGCAGCTGGTTGACAGGCGGAAAGACGCCAAGGTCATCGGCTCCAAGTAGGTCTCCAAGACCAAGTTCACAAAAGGTGTGGTTGACAAGTACAAGGCGTGACTCATGGCAAAGGGGTATGCATAGCGTAAGGGCGAGCACTACGATGAGACATTCGCCCCCGTCGCCAAGTTCACAAGTATCCGGGCGATCCTTGCGGTGGCGGCCGCGATGGACATGGAGCTCCACCAAATGGATGTAAAGACAGCCTTTCTCAATGGCATCATCAATAAAGAAATCTACATGGAGGTGGCAGAGAGGGTGGAGGCACCGGAGGGCAAGGTGTGTAAGCTACGAAAGTCCTTGTACGGGCTAAAACAATCGCCCCGATGCTAGTACCAACAGATGGAAAGCTTCATGGCACAACTCGGCTTCAAGCGTTGTGAGGCGGATCACAGTGTGTACGTGGGGCGCGGCAAGAAGCTCCATCAGATTGTCGCACTCTACATGGACAATCTGATCTTGTGCTCCTCAGACCTACCAAGCCTACAGCAGCTGAAAGAGAAGCTAAGCAGCAGGTTCCAGATGTCAGACATGGGAAAGCTGAAGTTCTACCTCGGGGTAGAACTCTAGCTACATGGGATAGCAGGCCAAATACGTGGCCGAGGTGCTGAAGCGGTACTGCATGGAGGACTGCAAACCAGTGTGCAGTCCTTTCTCCAGGACCTGTGAACTGAATGCGCCAATGGCGCTGCAAGCAAAAGAAGAGCGGGAGGATATGGCAGGGGTGCCCTACGAATCGGCGGTGGGCAGGCTCATGTATGCCATGGTGGCGACTTGACCAGACCTGGCCTACGCGGTGGGCCAAGTGAGCAGGTTTGTGGCCGATCTAGGGCCACTACACTGGCAGGCAGTAAAGCGCATACTCCGCTACCTACAGGTGACGAGGCACGCGCGCCTCAGGTTCGACGGCCAGGGGCGGGCGAATCCCTTGCGTCTAGTCTGCTATACGAATGCAGACTACGCTGGAGATGTGGACAAGCGGAAGTCCACATCCGGCTATGTGTTCTTCCTCACTGGTGTAGCGGTCTTGTGGTGCAATAGGAAGCAAGACTACATGGCCACCTCCACATTGGAATCAGAGTACATCGCGCTGGGCGAGGCGGTCAAGGAGGCGGTGTGGCTCCGCAGGTTGCTGGGAGTGGTGGGCGTGCCACAGCTTGAGCCTACGGTGGTGCAAGAGGCCAACACCGGCTCCATCTTGCTGACCAAAAACCCGACACAACACAGAAGAACAAAGCACATCAACGTGCGTAACCACTACGTACAGGACATGGTCAAGAGTGGGCAAGTGGTGCTGCAGCATTGTAGCACGCACAACATGCTTGCGGATTGCTTGACCAAAGCGCAACCCGCGGACCTGCATGCGATGAGCGTGGCCGGACTTGGGATGACCAGCTATGATGGGCTGGAGGGCGCAGGGGAAAATGAGTGAGAGCAAGCTAGAGTAGCGGGCATGGCAGGTCCAAGGGTGAGAATGTTGAAAAACTTCCCCTCCGCATGTCCAAGTGCGACGCTGGGAGGTGCCGACGAGGTGCCAGAAAGTGGAAACTCCGTGCCGGTGGATCTGGCGACTCAAGGATTTCTCGAATCCTAAAATGGATGTTTGCCCCTTCAATTTGGTGAGTCGTTGAATCCGGTAGAAGTTGTTTCACC
>SZWC01011863.1:48526-63234 GCA_023375785.1 Penium margaritaceum
CACTGGCGACCGCTGCGGCCGCCACATCAACCAAGGACACAGATGCTGAGTTGTGGCACCGGCGATTTGGTCACGTGGCCAACAGCACGCTGCAAAAGATGCAAGAGCAAGAGGTAGTCCGCGGAATGGAAGGGTGCACTATGAAGCATGGCAAAGGATGTACGTTGTGTGAACCATGCCTCCAAGCAAAGGCAAAGAAGAAGCCGTTTGGGAGAGGAGGTCAACGAGCGGAGCACGTCTTGGAACTGATACACAGTGACATGTGTGGACCCTTCCGCACACCGTCTAACGGAGGAAGCAAGTACTTCCTGACCTTCATTGTAGACCACAGCTGCAAGTTGTGGATCTACTTCCTCAAAACAAAGGGAGAGGTTAAGGAGAAGCTCCTCGAGTTCGTTGCCATGGTGGAGCAGCAAACGTCCAAGAAGGTGAAGGCGCTACGAAGTGACAACGGGGGTGAGTACGAGGCATGCAAGCCTTGGCTCAAGCATCATGGCATCCGCCACGAGCAAACCACCCGTTTCAACCCCCAAAGCAACGGCGTTGCCCAGAGGATGAACCAGACCCTACTCGGCATGGTGCGAAGCATGCTCTTTGACGGCAAGCTCCCACCTCGCTTTTGGGCTGAAACAGCAACAACGGCTTGCTACCTCTTGAACCTCACACCAGCGACCGCCTTGCGGAAGCGTGGAAAGGAGCAGGAGAAGCAACTGAAGACCCAACAAGAAGCATGGTTGGGAAAGAAACCCAACGCATCTCATCTGAAGGTGTTCGGGTCAACTGCATGGGTGAAAATCCAGTCGGGAGAAGGTGGAGGCAAGCTCGATGCACGCTCCAAGAAGTGCATCATGGTTGGGTACGACACGTCACATAAAGCCTATCGGCTTTGGGACCAGGCAGCAGGCAAGCTCGTGAGGAGCCGCGACGTCGTGTTTGACGAACGCACCCTTGGAAAGGGAGAGCTGCTGGTCCAGACCCTCCCTCCCAAAGCGAGAGAATGGATAGTGTTGCTTGAGTCCGGAGACCAAGCACCCGAAAACTGGCCCGCCTTGCCAGCAGGTGGTGGGAATGGGAGAGTGGCTGCGGATGATGATGCAGCATCTGACATGGACGCAAATACCGAGGCGTCCGAGGCTTCCGAGTCTGACTTGGAGTCTGACGACTCTTCTGACGACGACACCGACGACAAACCACCACCTGTGGAAGCACCGGCACCAAAGCAAGAAGCGGCACCACTACCCCGGCGCAGTTTGCGACCAAAGAGAGCACCTTTGCGGTATGAGGATGACTGGACCGGCCTTAGCTGGTCGTGCATGGCTCAGGGAGAGCCATCCACAGTGGCGGAGGCCATGAATGGTCCAGATGCGGCCAAGTGGAAGGAGGCAGTGGATAGCGAGCTCGCATCCATTGCCGAGAACGGCACGTGGGTGCTGGTGGATAGACCCGACAAGGCGTACGTGGTGGGATCCAAGTGGGTCCTTCGAGTGAAGAAGAAACAAGATGGCAATATCGACAAGTTCAAGGCAAGGGTGGTGGCTAAGGGGTTCTCTCAACGCCCGGGCTCCGAGTACGATGAGACGTTTGCGCTCTTCGTGACCTTTGCCTCCATCCGCTCTCTCCTTGGCATTGCTGCCGCAAAGAACTTGGAGATACACCAGATGGACGTCAAGACAGCTTTCCTTCATGGGAAGCTTGACAAGGAAGTATTGATGGAGGTGCCCAAAGGAGTCAAAGCTCCCAAGGGCAAGGTGTGCAAGTTGGTGAAAGCGCTCTACGGGCTGAAACAGGCCCCAAGGACATGGTACGAAGAGATGGACGGTTTCATGACCAATCTCTCCTTCGTGCATTGCCACAATGACCTGAGTATGTACATGCGCGATGATGGGAGAGGGCTGATGCTGGTTGCGCTGTACGTGGATGATCTGATCATCTGCTTGTCTTCGGTCGAGCTGCTGGATGGGCTGAAGTCTGACCTCAGCAAAAGGTTCAAGATGAAGGACATGGGTACTCTCGAGTACTACCTTAAGATAACCCTCCACCGCAACCGAGCAGCAGGCACCATCAAACTCAACCAAACCAAATACAGTGGTGAGGTGCTGAAGCGCTACCACATGGAAGACTGCTAACCTGTCAGCACCCCAATGACGACCGACACAAAGCTGAAGGCCTCCATGTCGCCAAGCAACGAAGCAGAACAAAGGGAGATGCAAGACATCGCCTACCAGTCCGCCGTGGATAGCATCATGTACGCCATGGTAGGGACTCGTCCGGACATCTGCTATGCTGTGGGACAAGTGAGCAGATTTGTGGCCAACCTTGGGCCACAACATTGGCAGGCAGTCAAGCGCATCTTGCGCTACCTGCAGAAGACACGTCACATGGGCCTCGTCCTTGGAGGCCAAGAAGGAACAGACCCTTTTCGTCTTAAGTGCTACACCGATGCTGACTGGGGAGGAAATCTTGACGACAAGAGATCCACCTCTAGATACGTGTGCATCTTGAATGGCGCTGCCATCTCATGGGCCAGTAGGAAGCTGGATTGTGTTTCCGTGTCCACGGTTGAGGCAGAGTATGTTGCTTTGTGTGAGGTGTGCAAGGAGACTCAATGGCTCCGCAGCCTGCTTGGCGAAATGACAGTGCCACAAAAGGACGCCACGATCGTACACGTGGACAACATGAGCACCATCTCGATGGTTGAGGATGAGATCATCACCCGGCAAATGAAGCACATCGACATATGTTACCACTACTCACGTGACCTGGTCATGAAGAACGTGGTGGACTTACAGCACTACGGAACAAAGAGCATGCTTGCTGACTACATGACCAAGCCCCTGGACAGCGACTTGCATTATGCAGGCATTCGTGGATTCGGCATGAGGAGTGCGGCAGAGGAAGGGTGAGCTCCAAGGCATTGATGGAGCCGAGCAAGGGACAGATGGATAGAGGTGCAAGGGAGAGATTTGTTGAAATAGTATGCACCTTCTCCACTGCCTAGCTGGCTAGCTACACGTACAGACAAGGCATGCACTGCTCTATGGAGTATGTCCCCTTGGTCTGTTCTGAGATGGGCCAGGAATGCACTGCCCATAATGGGTATGTCCCCTGTGCCTCATCATAGGAACCATACCTTTTTGGCTTGGTTGATTAGGCACTGGAGTCTCAAACCAGAGGTCGCGGGTTCAAACCCCGCAACGGCCGCAATCTTCTTTGTGGCCAAAAATGGGACAGGAAGCTTCTAGGAAGCTTACTAGAGCCTGCCATGAGGATGACACTTGGCGGTCTAAGGACGCGCCAAGTAGGAATGTAGGTTGAGGTTGGCTCCAGTGGAGCCCCTACAAGCAGAAGGTTTAGCAAAGCTCTGCAAGTATAAAAGCCTGTACCTTGCATGCATCCATTTATAGTTCTTGCCTTTGAGACTCCTCACAGAGTGTCCAACCAAAGGTAGACACTACAGACCAACATGCGGACTTGGTGAGGTTGCAAACCAAACGAACCTAAAGTGTGGATCCCTCGTTCGAGGGCGATATGTTATCTTGGTTGCAATACCAAGAGCGGTTGGCGGCCTCCCATGTCGGGACCCGTTTTCTACACTGTTGCTATCCGGCGCATTGACATGCCTCCGTCTGTTCCTGAATGGATCTTCACCCATACACTTGACCCAAACTCCTTTAGGTGAGAGGTGTTGGGTTTGTTTCTTCACCATGCTTCTTCTGGGGTTTTCAGCTACTTGTCCTGCGCATTTCCATGCTCCTGCAAGGCGGTTGCTGGTGTGAGGTTCAAGAGGTAGCAGGCAGTTATTGCAGATTTTGCCCAAAAGCAAGGTGGGAGCTTGGCGTTGAAGAGCATGCTTCGCACCATGTCGTGTAGGATCTGGTTCATCCTCTCGGCCACACCATTGATTTGGGGGTTGTAAGGGGTGGTTTGCTCATGGCGGGTGCCACAATTCTTGAGCCAAGGCTTGGATTCCTTGTCCTCAACCCCGTTGTCACCTTCGAGCGTCTTCACCTTCTTGGACGTTTGCCAATCTACCATGGAGACAAACGCCTTGACCTCTCTCTTTGTTTTGGGGAAGTAGATCCACAACTTGCGGCTCTGGTCGCTGATGAAGGTGAGGAAGTACTTGCTTCCTAACTTGGACATCATGCAAAAGGGTCTGCACACATTAGTGTGGATCAGGTCCAAGACATTCTCTGCTTGTTGACCTAATCTCCCAAACGGCTTCTTCTTTGCCTTTGCTTGGAGGCATGGTTCACACAACATACACCCTTGTCCGCGCTTCATGGTGCACCCTTACATTCCGCAGACTACCTCTTTCTCCTGCATCTTTTGCAGCGTGCTTTTGGCCACGGGCCAAATTGCAAGTACCACAACTCAACGTCAGTGTTCTTGGTTGATGTGGCGGCCTCAGCGGTCGCCGGTGGTGCATCCTTTGGCTTCAGTACCACGGTCTTGGTGGCACATGCCAGTCTCGAATCTGACACCTTGGTGACTTTGGTTTGGAGCACGTAGAGGCCATCAACTCTTGGAACTTGAAGCATGAAGTCGCCTTTGGTGTACAAATGTTTTACATCGTCATTTTTTAGGGCCACGGCTTCCTTGTTGGTGAACAGCACTCTCATGTTGTTGTCGATGATTTGTGAGACCGACAGCAGGTTCGCTGCGAAGGAGGGCATGTACACCACCTTTTGAAGATTGACCTCCTTCTTGACGCCGTTCTCATTGAACGTGATCACCTTGTCCCCTTCGTCCATGGCTTGGATGACGCCGTCGTTTGCACACTTGATGTGCATGTTAGACTCGGCCATGGAGACAAATCTACCCTTCTCTTATGAGAAGTGGTGGTTGGTACCCGAGTCTAGGGTGAATGCCCTTGGCCTAAGGAGCGCTGCCCCCTTCATGGAAAACCCTTCAGCCATCATGTTGGTAAGCTCCTTCTCCTTCCCACCTTTGTTCCTGCCTTCTTTCCTATGACTACGGCAGTCCCTAGCCAAGTGCCCAGCCTTTCCACAGTTGTGAAATTTGTCAGGATTCTTGGAAGTCTTCCCGCCATCATGGCATTTCCCTCCACCACCACCACTTCCGCTATTGCCTTGACTGGAGCGAGATCTTGCACCTTGTCCACCGAAGTGAGAGGCATAGGCTGAAATGCTTGCCTTACTACCACTGCATTGCATGGACTCCTTGCGGATGTGCTTGGTGATAGCCTCATACGTCAGATGTGCCTCCTTCCAACTGCCAAATACGGAGATTAAGAACCTCCAGCTTTCTGACAGTGCCATGAGAAGGATCATAGCACTCATGTTGGAGTCAAGATTCTATTCCATTTGCTGGAATTCTTGGAGCACATTGTCAAACGATTGCGGAAATGCAAGTATCGATTCTCCTTTGCTCACTCTCATCAACATCAACCTTTGGAAGATGAAGAGTCAGTTTTTCAGGGCGTTTCATTGATAGACACGTGAGTGTTTTGCATAGGCCATGGCAGCCGACATGCATCCTGTGATGTGGGAGTATTGAGTCTCATTGATGAACGTCACAAGTATGACAAGAGCCATGTTGTTCTTAGTTGTCCATGCTGCATGGTCAGCCGCATGCGTGGTTACTCTTGCATCGGCGGGTGCTCTCTTGGTCCCTTTTAGGATGTCGAGGTAGCCACACACGTTCATGAAAATGTCAAACTGCCATTTCCACAAGGGCAAACCTGTCCCCATAAGTTTTGACATACCCGCCTCAAGGCGGGCTTGAGTCAGATCCGCCATTTTTGGCTGTTACTCTTCTTTTGTGCTTTTCTGCTACTCTGCTTAATTGAGGCTGATGAGGCTATTGAGGGTGCTGACCGCGACCATTGTCAAAGGTGCAATCGGTTCCGTTGCACAACCCTCCTGCCGATGATCGCCTAAGGCGATGGTGCTGTTGTGAGAAAACAGACTCGGGGTCGCACCTATTAGCTACTCAGCTAACCACATGTGGCAGAGAGGCCATGAAATCTAAAAAGCTTACAAAGGTTTCAACACCTTCTTCCTTTGTTGACATGTGTCATGTACCCTAAACGTATTCAGGAAAACACTTCACTTCAAGAGTACTAACGCCTTAGCATTACATCTCAAGAAGAGCTCAAGTCCACAAGACGCAAGAGAGCATCAAGCAAGGGTTAATTGATCAGCATGCAAGAAAATTCCTTTCATAGCTGTCTGTCCAGTCCTAGAACTCAAAAGCACATTCCTGGGAAGTGGCCTGAACCAACCACATCAGCAATAGACTTGCACTGTGGGCCTCAAGTATAAGCATCCTAATGTCATGGTGACAGACCAACCATGTAGCATCCAATAAGGTACGGAGTTTTCTTCTTTGAAGCTTCCATAGCAAAAACGATGTGCATGGGGCCATGATCAAACTCATGACCTCCCACTTGGCCAAATCAACAAAAATGGCCAAGTAACCACTCACCCACATGGTGAACTCACATGTCGTATCTTCACATTGAGTCATTTGTTGACTCACTCTACAATGAATCCAGGGGTCATACCTCCACAAGGGGCAGATCATTCCTGATCCGCCCTACAACAGTATGCAAAGGGCAAAAACATTCAACAAATCTCTCCCTTGGACCTTGCGTTAGTCACCATCATTCATCTTCCCTTGCATTGACCATGCCAATACTTTGCCTGCCCGCCTGGTGGAGATCCTTGTCCAGTGGCTTTGCAAGCATGTCAGCCCGGTTCAGCTTGGTACTCACACACTCGAGCTCCACTGTCTGCTTGTAGACCAAGCCTTAAGCATAGTGGCACTGGACCTCGATGTGCTTTGTGTGCCTCGACAAGACGGGGTTTGTGGACATGTCAATCATGCTCATGTTGTCAATCTTGATGACTGTCACTGTTACCTGTGGTGCCTTCAAGATAGCAAGCTTCGTAGCCATTGCATCTCTATACACACCTCAGCCAAGGCGATGTACTCACCTTCAGCTATCAAAAGAGAGATACATTCCTACTTGCAACTTGCCCAACTGACTGCACCTCCATTCAACATACACACAAAACTGGAGGTAGATTTTCTGTCATCGATATTCCCTCCCCAATCACCATCGGTGTAGCACATGAGACGGAATGACGCGGATCCAACGATGCCTCCAAACTGGAGCCCCACGTGCTGCGTCCCCTAAAGGTGGCGCATGATGCACTTCACAGCCTGCCAGTAAAGTGGACCAGGAGTGGCCACAAACCTCCTTACCTGCCCAACACCATGGGCTATATTTGGTCGGGTGGCGACCATGACATACATCAGACTGCCCATTGTAGACTGATATGGGATGCCCATTATGTCAGTTTTCTCCGCTTCATTGGATGGGGACATGGAGGAAGAGAGCGTGCACTCGGAGCTCATGGGTGTGCTGGCTGGCTTGCAATCTGCCATGTTGTATCGTTTGAGGATGGAGTCAATGGACGTTTTCTGGTTCAGTCTCATGGTACTTGCTGCTCTGTCACGCTTCATGGCAATTCCAACGTAGAAGTCAAGAGGACCCATGTACATCTCAAATCTACCACTCACTTGCCCTTTGAGATCATCTAGCAGCTGCGTTGAAGAAGAGCATGGAATGAGGTCATCAACTTAGAAGGCGATCAACATGGTCCCTTTGTCGCTCTCATACACATACATGCTAAGGTCATTGTCGTAGCGCATAAAGAACTCCCTAGGCATGAATGTATCTATCTCATGGTACCAAAGTCTTGGTGCTTGTTTTAGCCAATAGAGTGCTTTCAAGAATCTGCACACCTTGCCCTCGGGAGCATCAATCCCCTCTGGAACCTCCATCAACACCTCGTCCAGTTTGCCATAGAGAAAGGCAGTCTTGACACCCATCTGGTGGACCTCCATGTTCTCAGCAGCAGTAGTCCACCATTGATGGGATGGAGGCAAACATCACAACAAGAGCAAAGGTTTCATCGTACTCTGTACCAGGCCATTGAGAGAACCCCTTTGCTATCTCTTGTACCTTGTACTTGTCCATCTTGCCGTCTTGTTCCCTTTTTACTTTCAGCACCCACTTGGATCCCAAAACATGAGCCCCGGCAGGTCTGTCCACCAGAACCCATGTCCTTTTCTCCTCGATGGAGCTGAGTTTACTGTAAATTGCTTCATCCCACTCCACTTTGTCAGGACGCGTGAGTGCCTCTGCAATAGAAGTTGGCTCCTCTTGAGCCATGAACAAATAGTTGAAGCATGTCCATTCACCCCTATCTTCATCGTAATGCTGCCGAGGTGCTTTCAGGCGTGAACTGCTCCTTGGACCTCCTACTTGATGCTGTTGATGTAGAGGATGGAGTTCTACTTCATCGTTAATGATGCAAGAGGAATCATCCTCATGGTCAGGAGGATCAAATACGTCAAATTCAGAGTCCTATTCCTCTGAGTCAGCTTCATAAGCTCCGCTCACTGTTGCAACACCTAGCGCATGCCATTTTTCCACCTCCTCAAGGAGGGTAAGTCACTCACCCTGTTTCGGAGTGTACTCAAGTTCGAGAAGCTCTCCCTTACTCACAGACCTTTTGTGGAAATCCACATCTTTGCTACGGATGATCTTCTTGGCTCCTTGGTCCCACAGTCTATATGCTTTGTGGGCGGTGTCATAGCGGATGAAAAGCTTGATGCAAGAGCACTTTTGTGCTCTTGCATCAAGCCTTCCAAGGCCCTCACCGGCCTGGACCTTGGCCAAGCTGGTGCAACTGAACACCTTGAGATGGGAGGTGCCCGGCTTCTTGCCTGACCATGCTTCTTAAGGCGTCTTAAGCTATAATGTCTGCTTCTTCTCGCCTCTCCTTCGCAGAGCTGTTGCAAGTGTGAGGTTTACGAGGCAGGTAGCATTACGTGCTACTTCAGCCCAGAACCTAGGAGGCAACTTGGCGTCAAAGAGCATGCACCTTGTCATACCCAGGAGGGTCTGGTTCATCCTCCCTACTCCACCGTTGCTTTGAGGTAAGTAGGAGGTGGTTTTCTTGTGTTCAATGACCTGCAATTTGAGCCACTCCCTGCAGGCTTCGTAATCTTCCCCATTTTCTGTCCTGAATGCCTTCACCTTCTTTCCACTCTATGGCTCAACCATAGCGACAAAAGCCTGCAGATCCTCCTTCACCTCACTTTTCTTTTTGAGAAAATGTATCAAGATATTGCGGCTGTTGTTGTTGATGCATGTAAGGAGATATCTGTTGTCTCCATTTGACGGTGTGTGAAAGGGACCACACATGTCAGAGTGGACCAGGTCAAGGGGTGTGAGAACACGCGTACCATTGCTCTTGAAGGGTTTCCTTTTTGCCTTGCCTTGAAGACATGCCTCACACATGATCTTGGCTCCCTCTGCCTCATCACCTAGCTCCATCCCACGCACGAGCTCCTGCTTTCTCATGAGCTTCAATGTGCGATGAGCCACGTGCCAAAAGTGCCTATGCCACAAGTTCTTGGAGGAAGTGCACAGGCTGGAATGAGCAGCCCCAGTGGTTGCATTTGCTTGTGGTTTTGCTGCCAAATTGTCTACTACCAATGCTTCCGCTCCTCCAACATGTCATTCCTTATCCTAATCTGCATCAGTGCTCTCCTCATCATCACTCTCGACCAAACATTCAGCTGTTGAGGTTGTTGTTTTGGTCTGCAATTTGTAGATTCCATCAAAGAGAGGAACCTGTGCAATAACCTTCTTGGCATAGTAGGAGATGTTGATATCCTTGGTAGGGAAAATCCTCGCTTCATGTTGACATGGTGTGTCCCTTGCCATGAGTGCCGTTGATCGTACTCCCTGGTTCGACCACTGAGGAGTGATCAAACACCTCATCCAACTTTAGACTTGGATTCCTTGGATTTTTTCATGCAAGATAGAGCTTTGAACCACTCGATTTGAGTGAGTATTCAGAAAGTTAGCCTAGCCCAAAATCTGGGTGTGGGGGGGGGGGGGAATCTGGTACCCGCCATGGGTGGCGGGATAATCCACCACCAGTGATCTGAGTTTGTCTCCAAAGACCCCCCAATGCACCAGGGCCATAAAAGAAGCAACCAGAAGACTCTCCTTGACCAGGATGAACTTCTCCTTGACTCTAGGTGAGGAAAGGCGCTTCGACGAGTCATCATCGAAGCGCCTCCCGTTGCCTAGCGAGCAAGGCAAGGTGGACGGCTCCACCAAGGGTTACTTGGACGGCGATAGCAGGGGCTCTACTACTCCAATTTGGGCGTGCTTGGATGAGTCGAAAAGCTTAGATCAGAGACTAAAATGATATGATGTAGTCTCACTATGCTAACTGACAAAAGTGTATTTCGATTAAGATCTACTGAATGCGACGTGTTCTGCCCACTCACATCCGTGATCCTTGTTCTCCACACTCTTCACCATTGGTGTGTCAATGCGCCGGATAGCAACGGTCTAGAAAACGGGTCCCGACATGGGAGGCCGCCAGCCGCTCTTGGTATTTCAACCAAGATAACATATCAACCTCGAACGAGGGATCCACATTTTAGGTTCGTTTGGTTTGCAACCTCACGAAGTCCGCATGTTGGTCTTTAGTGTCTACCTTTGGTTGGACACTCTGTGAGGAGTCTCAAAGGCAAGAACTGTAAATGGATGCATGCAAGGTACAGGCTTTTATACTTGCAGAGCTTTGCTAAAGCTTCTGCTTGTAGTGGCTCCACTGGAGCCAACCTCATCCTACATTCCTACTTGGCGCGTCCTTAGACCGCCAAGTGTCATCCTCAAGGCAGGCTCTAGTAAGCTTCCTAGAAGCTTCCTGTCCCAGTTTTGGCCACAAAGAAAATTGCGGCCGTCGCGGGGTTTGAACCCGCGACCTCTGGTTTGAGACTCCGGTGCCTAATCAACCAAGCCAAAAAGGTATGGTTCCTATGATGAGCCACAGGGGACATACCCATTATGGGCAGTGCATTCCTGGCCCATATCAGAATAGACCAAGGGGACATACTCCATAGAGCAGTGCATGCCTTGACTGTATGTGTAGCTAGCCAGCTAGGCAGCGGACAAGGTGCACACTATTTTAACAAATCTCTCCCTTGCACCTCTGTCCATCTGTCCCTTGCTCGACTCCATCAATGCCTTGGAGCTCACCCTTCCTCTGCCGTACTCCTCATGCCGAATCCACAAATGCCTGCATAATGCAAGTCGCTCTCCAGCGGCTTGGTCATGCAGTCAGCAAACATGCTCTTTGTTCCGCAGTGCTGCAAGTCCACCACGTTCTTCATGACCAGGTCACGTGAGTAGTGGTAACGTATGTCGATGTGCTTCGTTCGCCGGGAGATGATCTCGTCTTCAGCCATCGAGATGGTGCTCATGTTGTCCACGTGTACGATCGTGCCGTCTTTCTGTGGCACTGTTATTTTGCCAAGCAGGCTGCGGAGCCATTGAGTCTCCTTGCACACCTCAGACAAAGCAACGTACTCTGCCTCAGCCGTGGACACGGAAACACAATCGAGCTTCCTGCTGGCCCATGAGATGGCAGCGCCATTCAAGATACACACGTATCCAGAGATGGATTTCCTGTCGTCGAGATTTCCTTCCCAGTCAGCGTCGGTGTAGCATTTCAGACAAAGGGGGTGCGTTCCTTCTTGGCCTCCAAAGACGAGGCCCATGTGACGTGTCTTCTGCAGGTAGCGCAAGATGCGCTTGACTGCCTGCCAATGTTGTGGCCCAGGGTTGGTCACGAATCTGCTCACTTGTCCCACAGCATAGTAGATGTCCGGACGAGTCTCTACCATGGCGTACATAATGCTACCCACGGCGGACTGGTAGGGGATGTCTTGCATCTCCCTTTGTTTTGCTTTGTTGCTTGGCGACATGGAGGCCTTCAGCTTTGTGTCGGTCGTCATTGGGGTGCAGACAGGTTTGCAGTCTTCCATGTGGTAGCGCTTCAGCACCTCACCAATGTATTTGGTTTGGTTGAGTTCGATGGTGCCTGCTACTCGGTTGCGGTGGATGGCAATCCCGAGGTAGTACTCGAGAGGACCCATGTCCTTCATCTTGAACCTTTTGCTGAGGTCAGACTTCAGCCCATCCAGCAGCTCGACCGAAGACAAGCAGATGATCAGATCATCCACGTACAGCGCAACCAGCATCATCCCTCTCCCATCATCGCGCACGTACATGCTCGGGTCATTCTGGCAATGCGCAAAGGAGAAGCCGGTCATGAAACCGTCCATCTCTTTGTACCACATCCTTGGGGCCTGTTTCAGCCCGTAGAGCGCTTTCACCAACTTGCACACCTTGCCCTTGGGAGCTTTGACTCCTTTGGGCACCTCCATCAGCACTTCCTTGTCAAGCTTCCCATGAAGGAAAGCTATCTTGACGTCCATCTGGTGCATCTCCAAGTTCTTTGTGGCAGCAATGCCAAGGAGAGAGCGGATGGAGGCAAAGGTCACGACGGGCGCGAACGTCTCATCGTACTCGGAGCCCGGGCGTTGAGAGAACCCCTTAGCCACTACCCTTGCCTTGAACTTATCGATGTTGCCGTCTTGCTTCTTCTTCACTCGGAGGACCCACTTGGATCCCACCACGTGGGCCTTGTCGGATCTATCCACCAGCACCCACGTGCCGTTCTCGGCAATGGATGCGAGCTCGCTATCCACTGCCTCCTTCCACTTGGCCGCATCTGGGCCAGTCATGGCTTCCGCCACTGTGGATGGCTCTCCCTGAGCCATGCACGACCAGCTAAGGCCGGTCCAATCATCCTCATACCGCAAAGGTGCTCTCTTTGGTCGCAAACTGCGCCAGGGTAGTGGTGCCGCTTCTTGCTTTGGTGCTGGTGCTTCCACAGGCGGTGGTTTGTCGTCGTCATCGTTGTAAGAAGAGTTGTCAGACTCCAAGCCAGACTCGGAAGCCTCGGACGCCTTGGTATCCGCGTCCATGTGAGATGCTGCATCATCCTTTGCAGCCACTCTCCCATTCCCACCACCTGCTGGCAAGGCGAGCCAGTTGTTTGGTGCTTGGTCTTCAGACTCAAGCAACACTATCCACTCTCCCGCTTTGGGAGTGAGGGTCGGGTCCAGTAGCTCTCCCTTTCCAAGGGTGCGTTTGTCAAACACGACGTCGTGGCTCCTCACGAGCTTGCCTGCTGCCTGGTCCCAAAGCCGATAGGCTTTGTGTGATATGTCGTACCCAACCATGATGCACTTCTTGGAGCGTGCGTCGAGCTTGCCTCCACCTTCTCCCGACTGGATTTTCACCCATGCAGTTGACCCGAACACCTTCAGATGAGATGCGTTGGGTTTCATTCCCAACCATGCTTCCTGTGGGGTCTTCAAGTGCTTATCCTGCTCCTTTCCATGCTTTAGCAAGGCGGTCACTGGTGTGAGGTTCAAGAGGTAGCAAGCCGTTGTTGCTGCTTTAGCCCAAAAGCGAGGTGGGAGCTTGGCGTCGAAGAGCATGCTTCGCACCATGCCAAGTAGGGTCTGGTTCATCCTCTTGGTAACGTCGTTGCTTTGGGGGTTTTAAGGGGTGGTTTGCTCGTGGCGGATGCCATGATGCTTGAGCCAAGGCTTGCATGCCTCGTACTCACCCCCGTTGTCACTTCGGAGCACCTTCACCTTCTTGGAGGTTTGCCGTTCCACCATGGCGACGAACTGGAGGAGCTTCGCCTTGACCTCTCCTTTTGTTTTGAGGAAGTAGATCCACAGCTTGCGGCTGTGGTCGTCAATGAAGGTCAGGAAGTACTTGCTTCCTCCGTTAGACGGTGTGCGGAAGGGTCCACACACGTCACTGTGTATCAGTTCCAAGACGTGCTCCGCTCGTTGACCTCCTCTCCCAAACGGCTTCTTCTTTGCCTTCGCTTAGAGGCGTGGTTCACACAATGCACACCCTTCGCCATGCTTCATGGTGCACCCTTCCATTCCACGGACTACCTCTTGCTCTTGCATCTTTTTCAGCGTCCTGTTGGCCACGTGGCCAAATTGCCGGTGCCACAGCTCAGCATTAGTGTCCTTGGTTGATATGGCGGCCGCGGCGGTCGCCGGTGGTGCATCCCTTGGCTTCGGTGCCACTGTCTTGGTGGCACATGCGAGTCCCTGATCCGACGCCTTGGTGACTTTAGTTTGAAGCACGTAGAGGCCGTCGACTCTTGGAACTTGAAGCATGAGGTCGTCTTTGGTGTACAAAATCTGGATGTCCTCGTTTTTGAGGGCCACCGCTTCCTTGTTGGTGAACACCACTGTCATGTTGTTGTCGGTGATTTGTGAGACGGACAACAAGTTGGCTGCAAAGGAGGGCATGTACACCACCTTTTGAAGGTTGACTACCTTCTCCGTACCATTCACGTTGAACGTGATCACCTTGTCCCCTTCTCCCATGGCTTGGACGACGCCACCGTTTGCACACTTGATGCGCATGACAGATTCGGCCATGGAGACAAATCCACCCTTCTCTTTTGATGAGTGGTGGTTGGTGCCCGAGTCAAGGGCGAATGCCCCGGGCCTAAGGATCGCTGCGCCCTTCATGGGCAGCCCCCTAGCCATCATGTTGGTGAGCTCCTTCTTCTCCTTTCCACCTTTGTTCCCGCCTTCTCTCTTGGGACTACGACAGTCCCTAGCCCAGTGCCCAGCCTTGCCACAGTTGTGACAGTTGCCGGGCTTCTTGGAACTCTTCCCGCCACCATTGCCTTTCCCTCCACCGCCACCGCTTCCGCTGTTGCCTTGACTGGAGCGAGAGCTTGCACTTTGTCCACCGA
>SZWC01011864.1:37172-52172 GCA_023375785.1 Penium margaritaceum
GGGAGGGAGGGGGGGATGGATGGAGGGAGGGAGGCAGGGAGGGAGGTATGGAGGGAGGGAGGGAGAGCAAGACAGAAGGGCGGGGGGGGAGAGGGCACGGAGCGGGGGTCACAGCAGAGGCACCAGGAGCAACAACAGAGCATTTATAACACGGGCAGTGAAGGTGTTTCAGGAGTGGAGACAGAAACATCATAAAAAGAAAGGTGCGCTCAGCAACACCATATGCACCCGTGGAAGTAAGACGCCTGCACTAATGAAAACGCCTACACAGACGGAAACGCCTACACAGACGGAAACGCCTACACAGACGGAAACGCCTACACAGATGGAAATGCCTGCACAACGGATACGCCTACACAGACAAAAACGCCTGCAGAGACGAAAACGCCTACACAAACAGAAATGCCCGCAGGCATGCAAGGGCCACGGAGTAGAGCGACAGCCAAACATGCACAGCCAGCAGCAAAACAATCCGTATCAAATAGGCACACAGCGACGCCAAGGGATGGAGCAGAGAGCTCTAACTCCATGACAGCCATGACCTGTGCGCTGCTGAGAGCCACAACCTCCACCCCTCCACTCCACCCCCCCCCCCCCCCAACCTCCCGTGCCCCCCGGGCAGTTCTCCCGCACGCTTGAAGGGCTGGACAACTTTCAGGCCGGCGAGACACCATGCTACCTTAGCAGAGACAACAACAGTGTCCTTGTTAGGTGCCCCATCCATTCACACCGAGACGCCTTCCTCTCGCGCTTTGTCTACCAGCAACCCGATGTGCGCGCGTCAAACTTTGCCATCAGCAGTGGCCTCGGGCAATTGGCCCTCTTCGGGGTGGCACTGAGTGACCAGACACAAAAAGCCAACAAAAGAACCCATAGGAGGCGAGACGGCGACAGACAGGGACAAACGGTGGTGGTGGTGGTGGCGGCGGCGGTGGCACTGGCGGCAGCGGCGACAACGACGACGACGACGACGACGACGACGACGACGACAACGACAACGACGACGAGGATGATGATGACGGCAATGACAACGACTAAGGGTGCACAAGGAACTTATCTCCGGATCTTGAGGAGGATCCAAATCCAGGGATCCAGATTCTCGGATTCACTGATCCTACAGTTCACAGATCCAACCATGTTTGTAGACTGAAAGAAGAACTTAAAGGGCCAATTTGAGCTCTTGCAACATCGCACAGTTCAGTCCGAATGCGGGAGCCCTCCCACTTCACCGTATCTGATGGCCTGTGTACAGCGCAAAGGGTTGAATGCTGATGTGTAGTGCACACGTTTGCCACATCCGCACACCCCCTCCGTGATTTCCAGCCCAGTCAATCACATTGATATTTGAGCGATGGAACCATTCTTCGACCGTTCAAAGGTCGAATGGTTGCTTGATTGCTCAAAGTTTAGCAGGCCAAACAGGACGGTGAAGCGACTGCCATTCGCTGACGCCCTGTTGTTGCTGCAACCAACGCCGCAATCGACACGTTGCTGTGGCACGACGACAGTGGCTCGGCACCAAACGTCTACGAACTTTGAGGCCTGGTACCAAGCAGACGACGCCGTGCTAGCCACCGGACGAGACTGGCGGGCGCCGGATGTCCAATTGCAAGGGAATCAATCAACCAAGGCCATCTCTGTTGGACGTGAGCCAACGGACGTTCGCTGGTGGACGTGAGCCAACGGACGTTCGCTGGTGGACGTGAGCCAACGGAACGGACGTTCGCTGGTGGACGTGAGCCAACGGACGTTCACTGGTGGACGTGAGCCAACGGACGTTCGCTGGTGGACGTGAGCCAACGGACGTTCGCTGGTGGACGTGAGCCAACGGACATTCGCTGGTGGACGTGAGCCAACGGACGTTCGCTGGTGGACGTGAGCCAACGGACGTTCGCTGGTGGACGTGAGCCAACGGACGTTCTCTGTTGGACGTGAGCCAGACCTCACACCGGGTTTTCGGATCGAGATCAAGGGATCACCGGCGGATCCAATGTTGTGAATCCGGATTCACGGATAGCTCCCACGGAAACTAGGATCCATGTGCATCCTGAACGACAACGGTTGGCCTAGATTTAACCAGCGCAAAGAAAAAGAAACCTATCTTCAAAGTAGGTTCGAATTCAGATGTGCCCTTCCACAGGAGATTCAGATATGAAGAATTCGGGGTGGAGAGTTTGGGTGGAATGTGAGGTTGAATTCACCTCGACTTTCCACAAAACTCTGAAATTTCTCGCTCACCTTTTGAATCATGGTATTGGAGTGGCATGGAGGTCAACATCCCACCAAAGTCGAGAAAAAATTATTCGATGTGACCTTCAACCCAAGAAGAAAAAATAAACGGATTCGCGAATAAATTGAATTTGTGAATTTCAATTGAAAATCGCAATGTACATTTGGACCCTTCCTCTGCGAACGGCGCCAAGGATCGGTGGCAGCGCCGTCAGGGACAGCGATGACAATGATGACGGGAACGACGACGACAAAGACGACGGCAACAACAACGATGACAAGGGCGGCGGAGGTGACAGATGACGATGACAAGACCGCCGAAGCAGCTGCCACCACCGACAACGACATCCGACGCCGCCGCTGACTACGACAAAAAAAGGACAGAGGCGCCCGTCGGGGCAACGGCAGGGCCGGCGGCGAAAGGGCAGTGGCGGCGGCAGTGGCGGCTGCAGTGGCGGCGCCAGCCGCGCCGACAGTGACGATGACAAAAACGACAAAGAGGACGATGACGACGATGATGACGGCGACGACGACAGCGACGACGACGACGGCGACGACGATGACGACGATGAAGAAAAAGTCGAACGAAGACAAGAGGGAGGACAAATGAGCCAACCCCCCCCCCCCCCCCCTTATACACCGTGATGCAGCGCTTCCCAACCACTAGTGTGGTGTGTGGCGGGGTCATCGATTCTGAGGCGTTTCGACAAGCGTCAACGAAAAATCTACCCGGCCGCTGCTGCTACCCCTCCCCAGCGCTGGTGCAGTGCGCCAGCAGCAGCAGCCGCCTCACGCACTCCCTCCGCCGCACACGCAAAGGGAAGAGTCCAGCCACGTTCCTCCCCGCAACTGTGCAGGAAGAACGCCGATACCGCCGCGCCACCACTCGCCTGCTGCTCTCCGTCTTCTCTCTCTCTCTCTCTCGCGCTCGCAGGGATGGGGCCTCCGCTGGATTTGAAGTTGTTGGACGCTTGGGCAGAGCGTGCAAGGCGGTTCTGATCCAGCACAGCGTCGTCTCTCATGCCGGCAGGGATGGGGCATTTGCTGGCTCCATCACGCTGCGACACAACAGTCCTGGCTGGCTCCGACTGTGGCCTCCACAGACTTGCGTTCTGCCGGCGGGCCGGCTGTGTGTGGAGGAGAGGGTTGGGGTGCGGGGAGGGGCATGGCTTACTGTGATGCAGCGGACTGCAGCACCCCCTTCACCACCTTCACCACATCCACCTTCACCTGAACATGCAGTACCCTGACCACGGGCATGCGGCTCTGCCCAGTTGGGCCCAAACACTGGTGATGTTGCACACCCACAAACAAACAAACACAAAAACACAAAAACACAAAACAAACACAAACACAGATCATACAACATTCCGCCAACATCCTTGCCATCGGAAATCTTCCCACACCTCTCTCTCTCTCTCTCTCTCTCTCACTCACGCTGAGACGGCGCCAGCTTCACCGGCTGCTCCACGTCACTCCTCCTCGGCACCGTGTGCACCTCGCCTCCTCCGCGCCGCGTGCCGTGTGTGTGGGGTCTCAAGGACGCGGAAGGCAAAGAAGAGGGAGAAGGGGAAGAAAGGGAAGAGGAAGCAGAACGAGGAGAAAAAGAAGAAGAAGAAGAAGAAGAAGAAGAAGAAGAAGAAGAAGAAGAAGAAGAAGAAGAAGAAGAAGAAGAGGGGGGGGAGGAAGAGGCGGAAGATTCTTGAGCAAGACCAGCGCGACGAGGGAGAGCACGGGGCGAGGATGAGGATGAGGATGAGGACACGGAGGACAAGGAAGACGGCGAGGAAGCGAGGAGGTGGGTGGGACGGTCGCCATGGGGAGGGTGGCAAAGCAGGCTGACAATGGCTACCGCAGAGAGCAATGGCAGGGCCCACATGGTTGCCACCCACGTGTGGTGGGAACCAGCCCTGCAAGACATCAGCCCAGGTGACTCGCAATGCTGATCTTGATGGCAATGCCGATGATAATGAGCGGAATCTAGTCGCTGCTCGTGCTGCTGCTGCTGCTGCTTTGGATGCTGCTGCTGCTGCTGCTGCTGCTGCTGCTGCTGCTGCTGCTTTTCCTGTTGCTCCTTGTGCTGTTGCGGCACTTGCAGCTGGGCCTGGTGTTGCTCCTGCTGCTGTTCCTCCTCCACCTGCTGCTGCTGCTGCTGCTGCTGCTGCTGCTGCTGCTGCTGCTGCTGCCGTTCTTGCTGCCGCCGTTCTTGCTGCTGCCCCTGGTGCTGCAGTTGCTGGTGGTGCTGCCCCTCGGGACTCTTCATGATACCAGGTTCCTGGACTCGCAGCGGCTCTCTTTAGAGGAGAAAAAACATCTCCGGTCGTGATGGTTTTGGGGAGGGAGCGGAGCGTAGATGGTGCTGGCCACGAGTCGAAACACGGACTTGCGCTCGGGTGGGATGCCAAGTAGTACCCAACACGCAAGGCCTACAAAAGAACGCTGAACGTTTGCCCTGTGGATTACGCGAGCTCGCGATGCGGCTTCCGCGCATCGCTACGACGGACAGACTGGCGAGACATTTCCACGGGAACCGGCAAGACCAGCGCAATTTCGGGGAGGCCTCGGTGGGCAGACCAGGGGGATCCCTGGGGGGTATGCGATGAACCATAACCGATTGAGGAGATCGAATGCAATAGGGCGCTTTTGCGCGACGCCATAGCCGACTCGGAAAAATGGCACATCTACCGTTGACTCGCAGTATTTTCGCCGGATATACGGTCACTTTCGACTTCCAGCGAAACTTTTTTGGCACGTGCGAAAAAGGTTGAGAGACTAAACTCCCCCTTCGTTGAAAGGGAACCTCCCAGGCCCCGCTACCGCGGGGCCTGGGAGGTGCCCGAACCTTAATAAAACCCACAACCCCCGAATGTTACGAGGGGGGTTTGCCGAAAATAATTTTCTTTAACGTTTTTGAGGCATTTTTCGGGTACGATGGGAAAATAACGCGAGTCAACGCCCGAGATGCGAAATACAAAAATTCAGCTGGTAGATGGCGTAGCGCTTCGAGACAGGTATGGGGGCGCGCTATTTTTCCGAATGCAATATTCCGGTCTATGAGAAAAGTTTGCGACATGAGAAGGCGGAGGTCGTAGTCATCAGAAGACGTCGGAAGTGGTGTAATGGGTACTTACCGCACTGCAAACCGACACACATAAACGATGCTTTGTTTGGGGTTCGTTTGGATATGAATACGGCTTGGAACACACCGCGGACGAGATATGATCGACTGGCCATCCGCAACCCCTTACGCATGTGGCCATTGGTGTATCCCTCGCTTTGAGACTTTTCCTGGTTTTACACTACATGTGCCTCCTCATGAGGCTCGCCCCCACATGCGACCAAACGCCAACCCAAAACGCCAACGAAGTCCTCGATGGGGGTAGCTAACGGCGGAAAAGATTGTACGGGGAGTGTGAAATGTTTGTCCTTCGATGGGGGTACTTAAAACCTAGCAACATCAACCCACTTCTTGAGTACCCCCATCGGGTTCTTGCAGAGGAGAAGTGCGAACACGTGCAGGCCGACAGCCCAGCAATAAAATGGACATGACGCATTCAGCGAACATCAAGAAAATACAAAGTCAAGCCTAAACAAGCACGTCGTCAACCGCGAAGATATCTGAACTATTATATCCAACTTACACTATCCAAATAATTGTACCAGATTCCCCGAAATTTATTCTGTTTCGCACACACGTGGGGTCCACCATGATAATAAGAGGCTGCACTGACACCAAAAATTAACTAAATACATTCTTAAAACAAAAACATACTTCCACTGCGTAATGAGAGGCATAATTCATTCTTCCTAGTCAATTTCATGCATAAATTATTTCGAACATCATGCTGTTCAATCTAACCAACAATATTAAGATTTTTCCATAGAAGCATTTCCGAAATCATAAAAAATGAATAATATTTTCTTGTTAAAAAAATTTTAAATGATGAAAATATGAATATACATTTTACATAAAAATCATATGTATATGTATATATATGTAAATATGTACACATATCATTTCACCATACACATAGATATGTACATACATGTAGCTACATCATAGATAAAAATATCGATAAAAATATAAATATTGACATATATACAAATATGGTATAGAAGTACATGTATACATCGTTATAGATATGGTTATAGATATAGATATGAATGTAAATATCGAAATAAAATATATACTGAAAACTATATAGACATAGATATAGATGTGGATATTCATATAAATAGATATAGATATATATAGATATATATCGATATAGAAATACATGAACATATAGACATATATATACATAAATAAATAATTAGACATAAATAAACATATAGATGTGGATATAGATAAAGCAAATATATGGATATAGATGTAAATATTGAAATTTCTATAGATGTGGATACACATATGGATATAGACATGGATATGAATATATATATATATATAGATATAAATATAGATATTGACATTTATATAGATATAGATATAGATATAGATATAGATATAGATATAGATATAGATATAGATATAGATATAGATATAGATATAGATATAGATATAGATATAGATATAGATACAGATACAGATATAGATATAGATATAGATATAGATATAGATATAGACATAGATATAGATATAGATATAGATATAGATATAGATTTAGATATAGATTTAGATATAGATATAGATATAGAAGTCGAAATAGGTAGATATAGATATAGATATAGATATGGATATAGATATACATATAGATATAGATATAGATATAGAAATAGAAATAGATATAGATAAAGATATAGATATAGATATAGATATAGATATAGATATAGATATCGATATCGATATCTATATCTATATCGATATCGATATCTATATCTATATCGATATCGATATCTATATCTATATCGATATCGATATCTATATCTATATCGATATCGATATCTATATCTATATCGATATCGATATCTATATCTATATCGATATCGATATCTATATCTATATCGATATCGATATCTATATCTATATCGATATCGATATCTATATCTATATCGATATCGATATCTATATCTATATCGATATCGATATCTATATCTATATCGATATCGATATCTATATCTATATCGATATCGATATCTATATCTATATCGATATCGATATCTATATCTATATCGATATCGATATCTATATCTATATCGATATCGATATCTATATCTATATCGATATCGATATAGATATAGATATAGATATAGATATAGATATAGATATAGATATAGATATAGATATAGATATATATATAGATATAGATATAGATATAGATATAGATATAGATACAGGTATAGATATAGATATTGATATAGATATAAATATAGATATAGATATATATAGATATGGATATAGATAAAAAGATAGATATAGATGTAGATCTATATGTGGATATAGATATAGATCTTTATAGATATTGATATATACATAGATTTGAACATGTACATAGATTTAGTTATAAATACATACAAAGATGTGAATATTTATTGAGATATAGTTATCAACATTTATATATATATAGTTGTAGTTGTAGATAAAGATCTATATAGATAAATAAGTAAATACATTGTGATTTAGATATAGATTAAGATATAAATCAAGATTTAGATATTTTATGGACTAAGATAATGATAAATTGGAATATATAGAGAAATTATATTTATCGTAATTTATGCCGATCTATCAATTTCATAACATAAATAAATATACAAAAATTAATATTATCATATAAATATGCGAAAGTTTGAAACTTAATTCATATTTTTAAAAATTCATTTGATTTTAAAAAACTGCATGTGAATGATTCAATCATTTGTAATAATAATTTAAATGGAGAGATAGAGTTCCATAAATATAAGGTGTTAGTAAATTCAAAATAGGATAGATAGCTCTAATTTCAATATAATGGTATGATATCATTTTGTCTTTTTTTAATAAATGTACATATGAATACATAAGTACATGGATAAATTGATAATTTGAGAATTAAATATGTAATGGTGACTTTTATTTGATTATTCTAGGATTCTAAATTTTTGAAAGATTAGGTTTGCATGTTTTCACATTTTTCATCTTTTACATCACATCAAATATTAATTAAATCTTTTGTTATGGCTTTTTATATTTTGATTGTTTTTCATTTTTTCAGTGGAATATTTGATTCTCTTGAGTTTTTGTCGTGTTTAATCAGTTATGGCAATGAGTGCTCTTTTGTTACCATCTCCGACGTCTAGGTGGTCTACATGAGTCGTCTTTCGTTTAGTCGGAACCTGAAACGAAAAGCGTCCTGCACGAGGACCGTTTATGCCATTTCAGTTTAGAGTCTTTCGATGTGGCGTTCGGCAGCACTTACAGTCACAAAGACCGGAATGGGGGGACCTAGTCTTAGGCTCGAACGTCGACTTCTTGTCCGCACATGCAGTTTTAACTACCCCCATCGAAGTCGTAAAAACTAACACCCCCCGCGAAATCTTTTTCACTGTTAGCTACCCCCATCTAGGACTTCGCTGCCAAAACGTCGACTTGGTGCGGCACGCGGATGTGAGACAACAGAGCCGTGTGGTCCCGGTCATTCACTAAATGGTTCCTTAAGAAGAGGGCCGTCCAGCATCGCCTGTCCGGCAACAGCCCTCATATCTCGAATCGCGGACGCTGCCGGCGGGCTCTCTTGTTCATCGCCGCCCGAACACACCAGACATCGATTGGACGATGGCTGTTTCGTTGTCTATCAACGGCCCAAAGGCAAGACTAACTGCGTGCCGACAAGACCTGCATCACGTTTCCGCAGGTTGAACTGCTTCATAACTTTTGTTCCTCCAAATGTTTTTCAGCCTGTGATCTAGATTACCCTTCTTTGTACTTCATTTTTGGTTTTAAACTTCAGTCGCATTGGGCCCGACTGTTGTTGCGATTCAGTCTGCTGAACTTTTTTTTTCATGAGTGACATCTGGCGCAACTTCAGACAGGCGCAGGGTAGTTCGACCTCAGGGCGGCGTTTGATGAAGCGGCTCATTAAGCCAGCCCTTTTCACTCCATCGTCAACGAATGGGCCCCGATCGCCAATCTCATCGGCCGTGGAGCTCTGCCGTTTGATCTCAGCGACGACAGGGCACTTCGAACGGATCCTGCTTGTGAGAAGGTCATTTTTTTAGCTTGCCAATGTTTTCGAAAATACTTCAAAGAATGGCCGCGGCTCGGAGTCGTCATACATATTGGCCATGAAGTGTCGCTCGCAATCCGATTTGACCATAATTGACTGCTCTCCGCACCCTACCTTACTGTTTCGGGTCAATTGCTTCGTTAGTAACGGGTTCTATATTTTATTGTCTTAGGTGATTCGACTGGCAACATATTTGCCTTACCTATCCGGCGACGAAACTTATTTCCAGTAAGTAGCCCCGATCTTCGCGTAACTACTCTTGACTTCGATACCGACGATTTACGAATCATCATTATAGCCTTGAACCAGTAGAGACGTTCTTTCATAACCTGAAGATGTGAAAATGATCGAATATGTCTTGAATATGCTACAGACACATTATGAAGAAACTTTGAGCCTAACATAAGTCGAATTCAAAAGTATTTTCTCTTAGCCAAAATTATAAAATCATGAAATAGTCTAATGGGTCCTCAAGGAGAGAATCCATGAAACGAAGATAAAAAATATGAAGACTTTGTTCCATCAATTTATGAATTATATCTCTATATATAAGGTTAAGAAAGGGATCATTGAAAAAATTTCCCAAAAAAATATTCTAAAAATTGATTAAAACACATACATTTCACAGAAAAGTATTACACAAATTCACAAATAAAACAAACATTATATGCCTTAAATAAAAGAATAAAATAAATAATTTAAAAATGATTAGATATTTATTATAAACTTGAAACTGTTGTCGAATAATGCATTCATTTTCCGTAGTGCATAAAAATGAATCCATTACTTCAAAATAAGACTTTTCACCAATATATTTATCCTTAAAAATTGCATAATGATGAAAAAGGCATTTAAATCAATATTTTTATGGATAAAACCATTTGAAATAAATCTTTTAACTGTTATACAGTTATATTACAACTATTTTCCCATAAATTAAGAATAATATGCACATTTCCTTCTTTCAAAGGGCTAGATTCTTATCACATTATAAGTTGAAATACAATTCTTCTATTTAATGCTTAGTTATGCGTAGTGATATGTTCTTTCAAACTTAAAATTTTAAGTTTGATAAATTAACCATTGGAAAGACTATGTAAGGATAAATTCATCGGGAAAGTGAACTAAAATGTTTCATAATAACATAGTAATGAAGATAATCAGAAGTTTCAAATTTTCTTACATACACTTTATTCATTATTTTGTTTGGTTTTTACATAGATTCAACCTTTCTTAATTCCTTATTATTTAAGAATTCTGGATTGGGATTTAATTCTGAGAATGTATATTTTAACACGTATATTTTTAGGTTATTTGAGACACAGAATGAAATAAATACGATTTGAAAAACTTGAAAAGTGAACAATTCGTTGATGAATATAATAATTTTAAAACTATAGCATCATGAAAGTTATATCTATATGGTAAATGTTTTGAAAAACATGAGTTTTGTACGTATTTTATGCATGAAAAACGTGTACTTTTACATTTAATCACACGTCATTTCCATTTTTCATATTCCTTTCTAAATAATTTTAACCTTTGGATTTGTTTATCAAAATGGAAAAAAATTCAGAACACATTAAATTTGGATATGATTTTTGACATGGAAATTTTCACTTTATATTATAATATCTTTATATTTTTGTAAAAAATTACATTTAATATTTCATTCTTTTAATTGATAAATTTTTTTATTTGTGTGTGAATGTTTATTATTTTGATAGCAAATATTTTTATGTGTTCATCTATAAGTCGAGAATATTCTGATGCAGAAATATTGGCAATTTCGTCTTTCGATGAAAATAATGCATAGATTAAAGGGATGAACTGTAAATTATGTATATTGATCTCATTATTGATTATTTTCTTGAGGAATAATTTTTATATTGCTTGATTCTAAAAAATTTATTACACAAGAATTCACTCCAAATTGACCTAGATTGCGCTTTCGTTTTCCTCTAGAATGTGAATGTAATACATTTGAGACATTTTCTTACGTTCAAACGTAATGAGGTTAGAAAAGAACTAATCTAGTGGTTTGAGACCACAATGACGATTCGTAAATCGTCAGTAACGAAGCTAGGAGCAATCGCGCAAAGATCGGGGCTACTTACTGCAAATAAGTTTTTTCACCGGACAGGTAGGGTAAATAAGTTGCGAGTCGAATCACCTAAGACAATAAAATATAAAACCCGTCACAAACGAAGCAATTGACCCTACTGTTTCAACCATATTCAAGCGCGCGCCGGCTCCTCGTTTCAAATGTGGCCATGAAGACGGCCGACGGAAAAAGGATCGCGCGAGCAACCGATACTGACAAAAGAAGCCCCGAAACCACTCGGTGATCTCATAAACAACTTCGTAGCATTCAAAGGCACAAAGATGGACATGAAAGGGGGAAAGTTACACTTCAAGCACGCAACAACAAACAGAGAAGTAGAATCAAGATAATGAAATAAACTGAAATTATATTGAGGACCTTAAGGGACTGAAAAGAATCTTGAACCCTAGAATAGATAATTGAAATCGGAATACATTTCCTCTGCCTTCATATGGTAAGAGAATCTGGTAAACTAATCTTCTTCATCAATAAATTCAGATACGTTTCAAATAAATAATGAAATTGACATTATTTATCATTTCAGATGTTTACCTGAGACTAATTTATGTCTCTCATGCATTTTTTATTTCATCTAGAAAGACATATATATTCTAAATCACATAATATTTCATCATCAATTGAAATTCTTCATGATATCTTGATTTAAAATGAAACAAGGAAAATATAAATGTGTTATAAATCCAAATGAGCATGATAATTCAAACTCTAAGCACATGGAGAGGCAGAAGTAAAACGTAATATTGTAGAATTCAAACAATTTCCATAATACAATATTCATGTCACGGATTTCTACATTATTTGTCACATTTTATATGTTCAATTATTGCTAATTAATTTAAATAATATAATTTCACTATTAGATCACGTTATTTTACAATTTTGATAAAATATAGTATTCCTTTAACAAAAAACTACCCGATCATATGTTGAAAAAAGTAAGACAAACTAGAGAAATTTTTTATTTCTACATAAATTTCAAAATCCACTAAAATTTCCTTTAGAACTACTTTCAACACATGTTTTACATTTTATTTATTCTTCGCAATAGGAAGTCCCTCATTAGCCTAAAATAACCTTCATTTCAAGGGATTCATAAAAAACTCGAGTAATAAAATGTACCAAATCATGGAATAGTTTCAAATTTGAATACTCAATCATATTTGGATCTTTAAAAAGAATAAAATGATTTATTCCATAAATTATTGATTACATCTTTATATTATTGTAAATGTTCTTGCTTATAAACAGAGAAAATCGGTGCACGTTGATTTCTAAACATCAGTTCAATTCTTTTACTGAGATGTCGAGTTTCAACTTGATCTGATGTAATAGATCATTCTATTGTATGAAAAAATGATATTATTTTTTAGATAATCAAATTTTAACTTAAACCTATATTGTAAATTATTTTCTTTGTTTTTGAGATTAAGTTTCTGAATTTTCTAACCGATTGAAGGGTGACTAATTATATTTCGATTTGAATCACCTACTCTATGTTGTAAGATGCTTGAATGGAAGGCAAAATTGTCGCTATAGTTTCATTTTATTTCATCATTGTGATTCTACTTCTTTATTCGTTGGAGCGTACTTATAGAGTAACTTTTTCCCTTTCATGTCCATCTTTGTGCCTTTAAATGCTGAGAAGTGCTTTAGGAGATCAGCGAGTGGTTACGGGGCTTCGTTTGTCAATATCTTTCGCTCTCGCGTTCCTTTTTCCGTCGGCCTTCTTCGTGGCCACATTTGAAAGGAGAGGCCGGTCCGCGCTTGAATATGGCTAAATCAGTAAGGGAGGCTGCAGAGCCTACTCAATTATAGCGACTTTGAAAGTGGCCCCCATTCTCGCTCGACCATGTTTGAAACGCCCCCATTTTGAGAAAAAGGACTAGATCCACCCCATTCCTAAAACTTATAGCAAGGTCGTCCCCACTTGTGGTGCTCTGGGGAATCATGGCTTGCATGCCCAATACAAATGAAATATTATTGATGTCTTTCCCCCGCTTCTGGCTACATCGCCCCCAAAATTGGGGGTGACGTATCCATACTTCTCAGAATGGGGAAAGTTGGAAAACTCAGAAAAATTTGGGGCGACCTAGCTAGACGTTTTTCGAATGGGGCGACAGAGTCAATATTCTCGAAATGGGGGCGTATCAGACATGGTCGGCCGAAAATGGGGGCGATCGGGGAATGAGCCACGGTACAGCAGAGGGTGATATCATTCACGAGGGTTTCAAACAGGCCCTCGTGTTGCGGCTCTTTCCCCTATCGCCCCCATATTCGGCCGACCATGTCTGAGACGCCCCCATTCTGAGAAAAATGACTACGCAGCCACCGTTCGAAAGAATTCTGCCTAGGTTGTCCCCACTTTTTTAGTTTTCCAACTTGCCCCCGTTCTGAGAATTATGGCTACGTCGCCCCCATCTTTCGGGGCGACGTAGCCAGAAGTGGGGGCAAGACGTCGGTAGTATTTCATCCATACTAGGCATGCTAGCCATGATTCCCCAGAGCACCACAAGTGGGGACGACCTGGCCATACGTTTCCAAAATGGGGACGACCGGGCCATAAGTTTCCAAAATGGGGACGACCAAGCTATTTTTCTTAGAATGGGGGCGTCTCATACATGGTCAAGCGAAGATTGGGGCGACTTAGAAAGTCACCCCTCATGTTGATCGCCACCCAAATCCGAGCTCCCTTGTTGATGGATCCGGCAATGCAGATGCTCTCGTTGGGACACCTAATAACCCCGGGCTCGTAGGTCAATTTATCCACGAGCGCATGGCTTAACAAATTTAAGACTGAATCCATGAACTGATGCACAACGATCGATAATGTTGTGACAACCATTCCACTCATGTATTAGTTTTGATCCACCTCACCAAGCCAGCAACAAGGCTGTACTTGCTTCAATCAAACAACCATATACCTTGAATGAGTTCCTCGCTAACTACGCTTTGTTCCCAACAACAAGACACACACACACACACACACACACACACACATACACACACATACACACACACATACACACACACAGACACACACACACACATAGAGACACACACAAATACACACACATACAAATACAACCACACACACACACACACAAACACACACACACACACACACACATATACACACACACATACACAGAAGGACATACACACATATATACACACACACTCAAACACACACACACATACACATACGTACGCACACACACACACACACACACACACACACATACACTCACACACATACTTACACACACACACGTACTCACACTCACACAAACACACATACAGACACACACACACACACACACACACACACACATATACACACACACATACACAGAAGGACATACACACATATATACACACACACTCAAACACACACACACATACACATACGTACGCACACACACACACACACACACACACACACAT
>SZWC01011865.1:11172-16172 GCA_023375785.1 Penium margaritaceum
GAGCCGACGGGCCCCTCCGAGGGGCCCCTCGGAGGGGCTCAACCGGGCCCTCCAAGGGCCCCCTCGAAAGGAGGGGAGGGGGGCGAAAGGGGCTGACGCCCCCCCCCCCCTCGGAGAGGTCCCCTGATGGGGGTTGAGGGGGCCCCTCCGAGGGGGCGGGGTTCCTCACAGGAGGGTTGCAAGGCCCTCCTACAGCAACAGCTGTAGCGGCGAGTTCAGTCACTGTAGTTGCTACTACTGCTGCTTCTGCCACTGTTGTTGCTGCTACTCTGCGCAGCGACAGCCGCTGCTGCTGCTCGATGATGCTGCCGCTGCTGCTGTTTTTGCTACTACTGCTGTTGCTAAATTGCAGAGCAACTACTGCTACTGCTTGCTGCTGCCGCGACTGCCACTTCCTGCTGCCGCCGATGCTACTTGTTGCTACACGCTCCTGCTGCTGCCGCCGCTGTTGCAATGGCTGCTGCTACTTCTGCTATGTGCTGTTGCTAGCGACGCCGCTGTTGCACCGGCTGATGGGCTGCTGCAGCTGCTGTTGCGCCACAAAGCGGTTGCTGCTACTGTTGCTGGTGCGGCCTCTGCAGTTGCTGCAAATGCTAGTGCTGCCCGGAGTTGCTAATGCTGCTGTGCGTGGCTCACCGCCCCTCTAGTGTTCACATGTAGTCGTTTCGTGCTCCCTCACGCTGCTGTCGGTGTGGCGCCACGTGGCGCGTTCTCTTCGCGTCCCGCCCACTGTTGCTGCTTCTGCTGCTCACACGCCCCCCTGTGCTCTGATACCAAATTGGAAATGTTTTAGGGCATGCAGGCCCATGCAAAAACGAACATGAGCTCTGTTTGTGAGTGCGATGCAAGACAGCAAAAAATTGGCTAAGTCTGGAACGATGAATATAAAAGAAAAAGGAGGAGGTACAAATGAGCCCCTAGCCGGCTTACATAGGGGCACCGGCAGCTAGCCGCACCGGGCCCGGTCACCCCCGCTGAATCCAAACGGGTCAGTGAGGAGAACATGCTGCATACACCATGATAAGAGTAACGGTGGTCTCCTCGAGGCACCGGAACAGCTCTCCGAATGCCCAGGTCTCGACCACCGAGAAAGTACGAGCAATGCTAAGAAACCTCAGAATGAGCGTCTAGTCATCATGTACGGCTTTCGGAACATCAGAAGCCTTACTACAGCCATCAAGTCTCCTTGTCACACTGGTACAGTCCACTGGGTGCGCGGGTCTCAACCACCGAGAAAACTCTCCTAGCTACTGACGAGCCAACAGGGCTGCCGAAACACATGGACCGTGTCTTGCCAGCGCTGTCGTACGTGCTGGAGAAGTCTCAGGACACTCCAAAGGTTTGTCGTGTCGTCACGCTCTCCTCCACCATATACCCCCAATGTGGGTATACGGGTAATCCATCGACATCGGTCGTGACAGGTGGAAGCCACACAAACCAATAGGGATTACCCACAAAATTTGATTGTGTGTATGCCCAAACCGACGCTCGGAAGAATAAGACTCTCCTACCCACTAACCTGAGAGTATTACCATTTTACCCACAAACAACGAGAAAATGCAACATGTGGACGCTGAATGTGATAAATTGTCGTCATGCATTTTAGGGGTTTGTGAATGTTGGAAGGGGGGGTACCTAATGCTTGCATAGGGGGTCCGAGACTCCCCATGCCTTGAAAGGGCATCTGCTGGGCCCTGCTCTCGCGAGGCCTAAGAGGAACCCGCGCAACAATCAAACCCTAAAACCCCCACGGTAATTCGGAGTAGAGTTTGGCTAAGGTTTCGATGAAAAAACCTGTCTGGTTTCCAAGTAAGGATAGGAAAGCAAAATGAGCTTTTTTGCTCCATCTTGAAAACCACAATTTTTGCTGGATCGCGATGAAGCAATGAGCTCCTTTTTGGTTCTTTTGACATGAAATTCCCTTGTTTGATGTAAGGTTTTCTGTTTTGCACGGGCTCCGCTGGCGTACAACATACAAAAGCATGAATCAAACTCGACGGTTTGCATGTCGAAAAAAGAAGAACAGGAAAGAGCTCATCGCTCAATCGCGGTTCCCAAGTGGGAGCAAGAATCGCCAGGGGGGTCCACATGCCCTACCTCGCTTTGCTCGATTAGCGGCACATGCCGCTAATCAAGCATGGTGAAACGAGTGGGTGTTGTGATTTGTGACGTTCCTGTCCACTTGTACACTTTACTATGACCACTCGGTCTTGTCCATACTCTTGCAGATCCCTCATGCGGACCCTGGTAGTACCGGTGTGTCATCTGGTGGTGGATTACCAGCTTGGAGCTGGCTGAAAACCGTTCCAGAGCTCTGGACGCAACCAGGGACCTCCTACAGTTCTCCTGCAGCACACAGGAGTTCATCGGTGGACTGGCCGTGGGCCCAATTTGCATGTTTTTGTATTATGGATCCACCTTTTGATGCCGGATGTATGCATGCGACCATTCTTAGCGTCTTGCTTTTGATCCTCCACGTGTAGGTTTAGACAGCGTAGCATTTTGACATGTCTGCGCAAAGTTACGGCCAAAACAATGGTTTTGGGCTGGTCTTAGGACAGATCTTGCACTGCCGCGTGTCACACCCGCCCTGCGCCACGGCAGGTACTTATGCCATGGACCAGTCATTTTTCATTTCTCTCTGCAAATGCTATTGAAGTATTTTGATACATTGCCTTGTGTCTCCTACCCAGAGCCTTGCCGTTGTGTGCACAACTTGTGATTGTTGTCATCGTCTGACCAGGCATTGATGCATAGTCGGCGGCTGTGTTGCTCGGAAGCTTCCACGCATCGTATGAGAACGGTGAGACAGTTCTCACTAGGTTTCGCAGCAGAGACGCAACAGAGCAGTAGCAGTAAGAGTCACCACTGCAGCAGATCCACCGGGACCTATCGACGACGACAGCCGATCGCCGTTGACGTCCCTCACCATCATCACGTGAGAGTGCATGAGCAGCAGCCGCTAGCGCCAGTAGGTGACAGCTATAGTAGAGTGCAGTTGCGAGCAGCTGCCAACATTGGCACATGCAACAACAGTAGCATTGAGTAGCAGGAGCAGCACGGTGGAAGTAGCGGTGGCAGTAGCGCGCGGCGGCAGCAGCACAGCAGCAGCATGCGGCGGCAGCAACACAGCAGCAGCACAGCAGCAGCGCAGCAACAGCGGCAGCAACAGTGATGGCAGTAGCACAGCAACAACTTAGCAGCAGTGGTAGTAGCAGTGACGGCAGAAGCAGCGCAACAGCAGCAGCGGCAACAGTGCGTAGCTGCTGCCACGGCCGCGCACGTACCCACCCGGCGGCCGCTCCGCACACAGCCGCGCGGCTGTTGCTGTAGTTGATGCCGCAGTAGCAACAGCAGGTGAGAGGAAGCTGTTGCGCAACTTCCGCATAGCTTCCGTGCGGCTGCTACGGAGCGGCCGCCTACTCCCATAGTAACCGCAAAGGTTGACAAAAAAAGGAGGCTTACGTGAGCATTTTTCCTTGCTGACGTCATTAGGTCATGCTGTCGTCAGCAACTTCCTGCTTACGTCAGCACTTGCCTTAGTGAAGTTTTTGGCTGGAGGGTCAAAAGTTGCCAGCATTTCAACTCCTCAAGAAACGCTCACGTTTCTATACTTCAACCATGTTGACGTTTCAACCCGTAATGAGGGGCGACATGGCTCCGTCAAGCGTCAAGGGAAAATGGTACTAGATCCCTCTTCTTCCTCCTCAGGGGTCATGAGCCCACATGCGCAGGCTATCAAGGACCTACGGAGCCAGCAGAACAAGATGCCTGCAGCGGGAGCAGATTGACGCCATCCGTATACTCGCCGAGCTTCTTCAAGGTCATTCCACGACTCCACAAGAGACCGCTGAGGGAGCGGTCGGGGTCGTACCCTCTACACAACAGTCAGCTCCAGTACCGGAGACCGGAGCTGGAGCCGACCCGCCACCTCTTGATCCTTGGGACAAGGATCCAGACATGCCAGGCATGGAGGCCGACTCCCCCGAGCACGAGATTGGTGTGCTTCATGAGCGTCTCCGCCAGCATCAGACGAGCTCTCGCCCCCCACACACATCTTTCTTTCTCGAGTTTCGATTGTCGCCTCACCTCCACCCCAGCGACTTCCCTCCTCCTGGCGTCTTTCCCATCCCTCGTCCTTCCTAGCCTATGGTTGCTCTCCCTACGGAGCGGCAACCCAAGGACTTTGAGACACCGCCCTCATAGTATGACTACGAGGACGGCTTTGACTGCTGGGAGATCCTCTTCCAGGTTTGGGCCACTTCAGAGGGCGTGTGGCCCTACTACCAAAGTCCGTATTAGACTACAGATCGAGCATAGGTACAAACAGCGGCCAGGGTGATGCATGGACTTCTCTACGCCATGTTGCGTGAGCTTGTCATAGACTTCCACTCGTTCTTTCGTGAGGCGGGCCCAGGCACCCGTGATGATCCATGTGGGGGCTTGGACCTAGCATTATCCCTGTTTGCTGCAAAGACGCACACCACCTGCGTTGCGCACATCCGTGCCTTTCACTCCCTTTGTCAGGGGCCTACCTAGCTTGCAGCCGACTACTGGCGACGCGCCATGCGCATTTACACATGCCTTGGGATCTCAGGAGGTACACAACTATGGGCGCTCCGCACGATCATGCTTGGAGTTTGCCTTGAGTACACAGACATCTTCACGAGGTACAGCGATGCCGTGCTTGAGCCTTTTTTAGCCTCACTACAGCTTCTCCTCTGGGCGCACCACCTCTTCCTCCACGTGACTTCCGCCCGTGAGGCAGTCGTGGCTCATCAGGAGACCTCCATTGCTGCAGCAGTCATTGTATCACCACCAATGCCTCTCTTGGAGACTCCTTCTCCATCCTCTGTTTCGTCCTCCTTCTCCCCTTCCACCCCGATTACACTAACACAGCCACTGGGTATCGCGGCAGTAACAGAGGGGAAGAAGGGGTGACGTTGGCGCAGCTCGGGCTAGCAGCAATCACACTAGCAGCCATCATCGAGTAGTAGTAG
>SZWC01011865.1:21172-45291 GCA_023375785.1 Penium margaritaceum
AGGCGCTCCGCTCGTAGCATCGCGAGTGGTGATCACGGCACAAACGCCCTATGCCTGAGTGTCCGCATTGAGCACACAGAGGTACATCCAGCGTGTCCCGTAGGGCACGACCTCGTGACTCGCCAGTTTCATATTGCTTGTGATGAAACAGCTGATCTTGTGGTCGTCAAACCTAGCGATGAGGCGTGCGCTCTTGCCACGCAGAGCTCCCCCTTGATGGCGCCGGACCCGGGCACACTGAAGGAAGCTCTCTCATAACAAGATGCTGAAGCTTGGCATGCTACCTGTGAGGATGAGCTTCGTGCCATCCAAGAGCACGGAGTTTACGAGCTAGTCGAGCTTCCACTTGGGAGGAAGGCTATTCACGTCAAGTGGGTCTTTTGGAGAAAGTGAAGCTGGATGGCTCACTGGAACGCCACAAGGCTCGCTTGGTCGTCAAGGGGTACTCTCAGATTGAGGGCATCGATTACACTGAAACCTTTGCCCCTGTCGGCCGCATGACCTGAGCTCGAGCTCTGTTTAGCGTAGTGGCTCAGCATGACTGGGAACTGCACCAGATGGATGTGAACAATGCGTTCCTCCATGGCTCTCTGGATGAGGAGATTTACGTGGCTCAGCCACCCAGCATTGAGGACAGTGACAAGGTGTTGCGCTTACACAAGTCCTTGTACAGTCTCAAGCAATCTCCTCGGTGTTGGAACCAGGAGATCACTGGCACCCTAACTCGTGCGGGAAATGCAAAGAGCAAAGCAGATCCCTCTCTCTTCATCCGATAGCCGTCTGAGCGATTCACCACCATCATGGTTTATGTTGATAACCTTCTGATGAATTCTCCTTCACTGGAGGCCACGAAGGAGGCCAAGGCTGTCCTCCAGTCTGCCTACAGGATGAAGGACCTTGGTCCTGTAGTGGTGTTTCTCGGCATGGAGATCGTGCGAGACCACAGACGTCTTACTCTACTACTGCATCAGGCCCGATACGCACGTATTCTGGGGGAGCACTTGAGCAACCTCCTCAGCCAGTGCCCACGGCTTACACACCTCTCACGCCTGACGGGCAAGATGCTTTGAAGGTGGACGATCCCACACAACTGGGGGAGACAGCGGATGTGACCCTGTACCTCCATCTCATCGGATCTTTGATGTACCTGGCCACTACCACACGTCGTGACATCGCATTTGTCGACAACCTCCTTGCCCAACTTTTGCAGGCTCCACGCGCTAGAGCCCTTTACGCGGCTGTGCGAGTGGTGTAGTACGTGGTCTCCACACCGTACCTCGGACTCTGCTTTTGCCGGGGGTGTTCGGTGGTCCTTGACGGGTACACCGCCAACGACTGGGCCTAGAGCCCAGATGGACGCAGACGCATTGATTACGTGTTCATGCTCAGTGGGACCGCTATGTCCTGGCACACCGGGAAGTAGGACTGCATTGCACGTAGCTCATTGGCAGCAAAGTATGTTGCTCTGGGTGCAGGGTCTGCTGAGGCAGTATGGCTGCAGCGCCTGTTCCTTGAGCTTGGCCAATCAGTACCCGCCATTGTGCTTTGTTGCAGCAACCAGTGTGCTCTTGCCATTGCGGAGAACTCTGGTGTCTTTTATGCTCGCACGAAGAACATTCCGGTTGAGCATCACTTTATGCGTGGTCTAGTGGAGCGACACGTGATCTCCGTCATTGGGGTTGGCACTGACATACAGCATGCTGACTTCTTGACGAAGGCACTAGCACGCGGAAATTTCCTGGTGGCCATTCATTCTTTTGGACTTCGTCTTTTGCTTGAAAGTTGTTGAGTGTGGGGTGTGTCTGTGTCCGTGTCACACTTGTTGTTACACTCGTTGTTGTACTCATCCCAGTGCTGCACGTGCATGGACATGCATATCATCGGGTCATGGGGTAGTGTTGTGATTTGTGATGCTCCTGTCGACCTGTACAATTTACTGTGACCACTCGGCCGTGTCCATACTTGTGCACATCCTTGATGTGGACCCTGGTGGTACCGGTGCATCATGTGGTGGTGGACTACCAGCTTGGAGCTGACCGAAGACCGTTCCAGAGCTCTTGACGCTACCTGGGACCTCCTGTAGTGTTTCTACAGCACGCAGGAGTTTATCGGTGGACTAGCTGTGGGCCTGATTTACACTTTTTTAGATTGTGATTCCACCATTTGATGCCAGATGCATGCATGTGGCCAGTTGTAGCGTTTGGCTGTTGATCTTGCATGTCTAGGTTCAGACGGCGTAGCGTTCTGACATGTCTGCGCAGAGTTACGGCCAAAACTGTGGTCTTAGGCCAGTTTTAGGACAGATCTTGCACTACCGCATGCGACACCCGCCGTGCGCCGCGGCAGGTACTTATGCCATGGACCTGTCAGATGTCATTTCCCTCTGCAAATGCTATTGAAGCATTCTGACACTTTGCCTTGTGTCTCCTAGCCAAACTCTTGCCGTTGTGTGCACGACTTGTGACTGTCGTCACCGTCTGACAAGGCACTGACGCCTAGTCGGCGGCTGTGTCGCTAGGAAGCTTCCACGCATCTTCTCAGTGGATAGGGCAGTCTTATTTTTTAAGTCGCTGGACAGGGCATCACTGACCCCCTCGCGGATTGGGTGGAAGGGTTTTTATGCCCTATGTACAAGTGTCCAGTTACAAATGAGACAAGTCGGGATTATTGGATGGATGACGTACTGTGTATCCTCCTCCACTTATATAGGAGGAGGGGAAGGTGCGTCCCTAACGTGGAAGTTATCTCTGGGGTCTCGGTAGTGCTTGATTCTGCAAATATGAAACACCGGATGAACTCGCATAGTGTCAGGAAGTTTGACAAGTACAACCATTGGGGTTTGCATGTGCTGGACCTCAGCGGTCCCAACAATCAAGGTTTGAGCTATGAACAGTCGTCCCCGCGAAGTTTGATGTTGGCCGAACTGAAAAGAACTTTATCGCCAGCGATGATAACATCTTCATTGCGATGTTGGTCAGCTACTCCTTTCATCCCCTCCTGTGTCTTTGCGAGTGTCTACCGTCTTTCATCCCAGATGGTGGAGAAGTCGCGGCATTGGACGTTAACTATGAGATTATTGCTCTCGTTGTGTAGTCTTATAGGTGTGGCGAGAAGTTCGCTATACACCACTTCGAGCGGAGTTTCACTTGTTGCGGTGGAGATCGCCAAACTGTATGCGATTTTGGCGCTCGGGATTTTTTGTGCCAAATACATCCCATGAGGTCCGCATAACGTTCAGATTTGTTGTTCAAGCGTTTGATTGGTCCTCTTGGTTTGGCCATCGGTTTGAGAATGGAAAGCCGTTGAAAGCATGATCCGACTGCTATAGCGAGTCATCAGTTTGTGCTCAAATTGGCTAGTAAACTGACCGTCCGTGTCGCTTGTGATGGTCATTAATACGTCCTATAGCCGTACGATGTGGTTTAGAAGCTGCCGTGCTGTTCCCTCGGCGGTAATGGTGGTCATTATTACAATGAAGTGAGACATTTTTGAAAACCTTTAAAAAACAACAAGGATTGCGTCACATCCCTTGGGTGTGAGTGGTACTCCTTTGACGAAGTCGATGAAGATGTCCGTCCAAGGTCCATAGGAATGGGGAGCAACTGCGGAAGTTCAAGTGGCCGCGTGCGACGGGATTTTTGTCATCAATACGTGTCGCAGGATTTGCAAAAGTTGGCCGAGTTGGATTGCATCTTGTCCCAATGGTAGGGTTTTTCCAGCTTCTACAGCGTCTTGTCTTCTCCAAAATGCCCACCTAGACCGGTGTCTTGGCAATCTTCAGGCAGCATGCAGCGGACTTCATTGCTCCGGAGAAAAACCACCCGTCGATTGAATCGTTGCCACAAATAGGGTGCATCACACCAGAATTTCGGCCTATCCTATCCGCCATGCTTGCTGCATCCTCGTGTGAACAACTACTCAAGATATGGATCTCGTTGCAGTTGTAGTAATGCTATCTGGGCGGCGACTGAGCGCGTCTACTAGGTTGGTTTTACCTGACTGGTACTGAATATCGTAGTCAAACCTAGATTAGAGGAATTCCATCCATAAGGTTTGACGATGACTGAGGTTTGGCTGCGTTGTCAAACATTTCAGCACATGATGGTTGGTGTGCACGATGCATTGGCAGCAATTGAGATAGCATTGCCATGTCTCAAATGCATGCACGAATGCCAGCATCTCCTTCTTGTGTACGACGTAGCTAAGTTCCGGTACTCACAGTCTTTGTGACATGTATGCGACCGGTTGTTCACTGTTGCCATGGTACGGTAGGAGGACCACGTTGATGGCTTCATCTGTAGCGTCCGTAGCCATGACGTAGTCGACCATTGGATCGGCTTATCGTAGGATTGGTGTGGAATTCAGAGCGTTTTGCAAAGCAGTGAAGGATTCTTTTCTTATGCCTTCCCACTGCGTTTTCTTTTTTAGTGAGGTGAGAGAGAGGCGCTGAAACTGAGGCGTAATCCCCTACAAAGCTCTTGTAGTAATTGCAGAATCCGAGAAAAACTTGCACGTCTTGGACGTTGGTCAGCGTCGGCCAAGCAGGGACTGTTGCCACCATTTTTTGGATCCATAGTGATGCGCCCGCCATTGATGATGTGATCCAAAGACTCGACCAAACAGCGACTAAAGTTGCACTTCAAGAGTTTTTAAAAATCTCAAAGAACTATCTCTTTAAGACTTAAAGAACTTTTTGGAGATGTTCATCATGATCTTCCGGGGTGTGACTGTACACCACAAGGTCGGTGAGGTACACAACGAAAAAAGCATCGATGTATGGAAGGAAAATGTTGTTCATCGCCACCATCAATGTGGTCGGGACAATCGTAAGTCCAAACAAGATGACTGTGATCTCAAAATGCCCGTACCATGTTCGGAATACCTTCTTCTCGATGTCAGCTTCTTCCATATGGATTTGGTGATAACCATTGCGTAGGTCAATTTGGTTGAAACTTTGAGCCCCTTAGAGTTGGTCAAAAAGTTCGTCGTCTTGGGAAAGAGGGTGTGGTTTCTTCATGGTCGTATCGTTCAATGTCCGGTAGTCCGTGCTCATCTGCATTTTTGCCAGTTTCCTCTTGCAAGAACAGTACTGGTGCGGCGTATGGTGATGGATGAGCGGATAACCCCTTGACCAAGCATCTTATTGAGGTGCTCTTTTAGCTCGTTCAGCTTGTGATTGCTCATCCCATAGGCCCCTCAAACTGTGTGTCGACTGTGCGGATTTGGCTCCATGCGATGGTCGATGTCGCGTTGAGGTGGTAGGGTTTTGGGAGTTTGTTGGGGAAGACGTCCGTAAACTCTTGGATGAGTGGTACGAACTCTTTGGGTAACATTGTGAACTTTGCTGATGCAGATGAGGCAGATGAGGCTGATGAGACCAATGAGTCAGCTGCTGCCACTGCCCATTCCTCCATTGGTTCCAAACATACGAGCCATCCATGAGTTCCTCATCGTATACAATGCTTAGCCACTTTGAGCATGATTAGTTGCACGGCTTTTCGCTTCTTGGTCAACGTGACTTCCTCTGCTGCTTCCACCTCTCCTGGTTTTGCTGTCGTCTTCCGCCTCACGCACGTAAGTTGTCGCTTGGCGCTGTCGATATCCACGTAGACGTCTCCGCTGTTCAATCCATCTACGATTCTGCCGGTACAGGAGATCTTGTCCAATAATGATTTTTTGTCACTCATCGGTCAGCACCTCCAAACCATTACGTCACCTACATTTTGTACTTGCAGTCGCAGTGGTTCTGGGAGTCTCTGTATTTGCAAGCTCCCATCGGCGATTTTTTCTTCAAATGCCCCTAGTTTAGTCTGTAATCCCAGTTTGCGAACCATGTCATTGCTTACAAAACCATGAGAAACTCCTTGATCCAGTAGTGCTGGTATCGTTCTGCAGTGTTTGCAACCTTGGGGTTGCACGTCTAGTAGCATTGCTGGTTGGTTGTCCTCGTACCCCTCCTCGAACTTTGCGATCTCAGAAACCCTCTACGGTGTCACAGGCCGTTCAGATGGCAACAATCAATTGACGCAATCGCTCCTTACGGACTAGAGTCACAGTTTTCACTCCTGCTTATTGCGGTTTCATGACTCATTTTTCTGCGACTTCCCCCTCTTTTTGGCGTGCTGCTTGCTTCAGCAGTTGCAAGGAATATGCCAAACTATAAACCGGGCATGGTGTCCTAGCCTCAACCGGATGGTACAGGCACCAAACTACAGCAGCAATGACTAAGAGGAGGCCGGCGCACACCTTCCAGGGTTTGTGGAAGTGTAGGGTCTTCCTGGGGAGCACAGCAACATCTGTGGCACAGTGGGAGTAAAGTGTACTTGTTGTTCAAGTGTCAACATACAAGACTCTATGTACATGATGACACATCCTAACAATCCGGGTCGCCGAGTGGTGCACGGCATTGCATGGGATAGGAAAGAGCATTACTGCCTTAGCATTGTGTTGGTCATCATCTCAGATTTCTAATGGCACCAAGAATTGCATCATTCCATGGAGGAACGGCTGAGATATGGCCGTTTCCGTGAACCACGGCAACCTGCCGCTGGCAGCACCACTAGGGGCGGTGACGGCCGCCCGAAGTGCCCTTTCTGGTAACAACAAATCGGGGTGCAGTTCCGAAGCGCCCTTGGCCTTCAATGATCCTTCACTCATTGAATAGCCGGGGCTAAGGCGCGCTTTGGCCTTGTTGGGTCTTCGGAGGGTCAAGCCTTGGTCCTTGGGGATGAATAATCGTCGCCTGTTTTACCCTCGGCCGGTCCAACCTTTGGCCGGGTGTAACTTCCTGAGCTCTTGATGGATTGATCCCGTTCTTGGGTCAATCTCGTATGGTGTTTCCGTTAGATTCCAAATCCACAGTCAGATTGCACATTCAAAGACCCCTCAAGCCGTAATCAGTGCCGTTGACACTGTTTGTTATCACTCCCCTCCCCCTTTTAGGAGCGAACCGTCCTGGTTCGATGTTGATACTCCGGGGGATGACATTCACTTTGCCAACATTGAAGTTGCGGACATGCTCCCATGAGTTGTGGGCTGCGTCATAGCCCCTCCACTTGACGAGGTAATCTCATCCACGACCACGACGACAGCGGTCAAGGATGGCCTGGACTTCAAACTCTTGCTCGCCCTCGATGACCACCGGAGGGGGAGGCTCCAAACTGCAGCCTGGAAAATGCTCAGACGGATCATGGTAGAGCTTGAGTTTGGAGATGTGGAACACGTCATGGACAGGCATGGAAGGCGGAAGAGCCAACCGCGCCACCACGGGTGTCCGCATTCCGAGCTCCACGAATGGACCAAGCCACCAGGGTTTCAACTTGCCTGATCGGACCCTGCGAAGCTCGACGTGCAAGCTATTGAGAAGCACGTGATCACCGACTTTGAGCATTGCTTCTGCACATCCGCGGTCTGCTTGTACTTTTTTCTGCTCTTGCGCCTTTGCTAATGCATGCCGCGTCGGTGTCCAAATCTGCTTGAAGTCACGTACAGTAGACTCCACCACGGGTAGGTTGCTGACGACGTGCAAACTGAGGGGCGTAGCGGGCACCATTCCGTTCACCACCTCAAATGGCACCAAGCCAGTGGAGGCAGTCGTGGAAGAGATATAGGCCAGTTCAGTGACTGGCAACCGCTGGTCCAATGCCGTCTCGTCCGGTTCACCAACTGTACGGCGGAGCTGCTCCAGCGTTTGGTTCGTCCGCTCTGTCTATCCGTCAGTTTGGGGATGAAAAGTAGTCGACAGCAGCAACTTGCTCCCGTACCGCTCCATGAGTTCTTGCCAGAACTTACTCGTGAGCCACGGATCATGGTCGCTACGACACGCCATTGAGAGGTACCACATTCTTGAGGAACAGCCAAGCCGTGCCTTCCACGCTCACTGTATCATGCATCGTGATGAAATGTGACATCTTGCTTTAGCGATCCATCACCACCAACACCGCTTTGTGACCTGCCGCTGTCTCGGACAAGCCCGTGATGAAGTCCATGGAGATTTTTTGCCACGGCTGATCAGGGATGGGCAAGGGTTAGAGGAGACCAAGGGTCTTCGTCCTCCGTGCCTTGTGGCGTCGGCACACGTCACAACTCCGGCAGAATTCATCCACCTCCGATGACATGGTGGGCCATCAAAAGAAGCAAGCCACCGTCTTCAATGTCTTGTCGGCGGAGAAGTGGCCACTTGGGCCACTCTTGTGGCACTCCTCCAAAATCTGCAACGGAAGCGCGAGCACCGCAGGAACCACCACCTGCTACGTGTCGCGCCGTCTTCCAATATGGCGCCTCGAAGAAAAATCTCTGAGCATCGTACTCCCCATGCACTTCGTATCCCTCCTTGGAGAGATTTGCAAGGAAGGCATCCTCGTGGATGGTGAGAGATGTGACCCGCATCATCAGGTCCGGTCACCGTGAAACTGTGTCGGCTGGGTTGATGCAACCCGGCCGGTACATGATCTTATAGTCGAAATGCGACTCGAGGTACTCTACCCTATGCGCTTGCCGCTGGATCAAGTTTGGTTGTGTCTTGAAGTACTTCAACGTGTGGTGGTATGTGCAGAACGTACATTGCCAATTCTTGAATGATGTGACCATGGCAAGCATCTCCTTGTCAAGGGTGGCGTAATTCAGCTATGCCCCGTGCAACTTGCACGAGTACTAGGCGATTGGCTACCACAGTCCTGCAAAAGGATAGCACCAATGGCCGGGTCCGATGCATCTGTTGCCATTTCAAACTCATGGGCGTTGTCGGCCAAGTGAAAATTCGGCACGGAGGTCAGAGCCCTTTTGATGTTATGAAAGGCTTCTTCTTCGCAAACTTCCCAACTCCACTCAAGATCCTTGTGAGTGAGATTGTAGAGTGGCGCAGATACTCCCACGTACCCAAGGATAAACAAAGAAAAACCTGTGGTAGTAGTTGCAAAAATCAAGGAACACTTGCACATCATGCACATTATGCAACTTGGGCCACTCTTAGACGGCCGACACCTTGTGCGGGTCCATAGAAATCTATCCATCGCCAATCATGTGTCCAAGGAATTCAAAAGATTTCACCACAAACTCACACTTAATGAGATTTGCAAAAAACTTCTTTTTCCTAAAAATCTTGAGGACCTTCTCATGCTCCTCATGCTCATCTGCTATCCTGCTATACACCAAAAAGTGGTCGAGGTACACCACCACGAAGTCATCCAAGTACAACCTGAAGATGTTGTTCATCGCCGTCATGAAGGTGGCCGGCGCATTGGTCGATCTGAAAGGCATCATGAGGATCTCGTAGTGACCTTAGCGGGTACAAAAGGCCGTCTTTTCCACATTCTCCGCTGCAATGTGGATCTGGTGGTGGCCTTATCGCTGGTTGATGTTTTTGAGGAAGCAAGCTGCACGGAGCTGATAAAAAAGCTCCTCAGCTCGAGGAAGCGGGTACCGGTTCTTGATGGTAAACTCGTTCAACGCCTGGTATTCCACGCACATGCGCATCTTCCTCATCATTTTCCGCACAAAGAGGACAGGTGCAATGTAGGGAGACAAGAATGGGCGGATGAAGCCCTGCTCTGTCATCTCAGTCAGCTGCTTCTTGAGCTCCTGCAGCTATGCGTCACTCATGCTGTACGTTGCACGGATAGGCGGTTCCGCTCCAGGTTTGAGGTCGATGCGATGGTCCACGTCCTGATTCGGTGGCAGACCTGCCGATAGGGTGTCAGGGAACGCGTCCACAAATTCCGTACACAACTTCCGAAGCCCCTTGAGCACCGTGGAAAACTTGCCTTGGGCCCTTGGCTGCTCACGAGTCGCCCCATGCGCCATAGCAGGCGCCACATCCTCTGGTTTGTCAAAATCATCCTTCACGGCTCACAGGAATGCCTCAAACATCTGCTCTTTTTTTTAATCACGCGCTTGAGCTGCACCATCTTCAGTATCATCGGCGCCGAATCCTCCTTGTGAGGCACTGTCTGTTGTGGCGCTTCCTCTCCGCAAGACTCCTCCTACGCGGCCTCTTCCTCGGACCACGTATGTAGGGGTTACTCCTTGTCTTTGAGCTTGACCAAAACGGTGCGTGCCACTCAATTGATGGCGGGGTTGTACTTGTGGAGAAAGTCACAACCGAGGATCACATCGTAATCCTTCATCAGGTACACCCGGCATACGGTCGTTATGCAAAGCTTCCCCACGCGAATGGAGAGGGGACAGGCCAGGCATCCCACTTCAATCCTGCCGTCCACTTGGTTAGCGGTCCGTTTCTTGCACGCGAGCGTAAGGCCCCATTTCTGAGCACTCCATGCTCACTAAACTGTGGCTTGTGCCACAATCCAGCACACTCCCCACCTTCTCCTTGACGCCTTTCACTTGCGCCTCCAAGACAAGTGCGGGTTACTCCTCCTCATGCCCCGAATCCCATGCCTTGACCTCGAAAACCCCCTTGATTGTTGCAAGACGTTCGTTGGGCGGTCAACTCACGGTTTGGGCTCAGAGGAGCTAGGACTAATGCCATCTACTCCCGGTTTTTTTTTTTTTTTTTTTGTGGTTTTTAAGATGGTCCATGCAGAAAATCTCTCCCACCGGGCTCCCTTCCGGAAGCTGCTACCTTGGTGACTGTTTGATCCACTCAGCTTGGGTCCGATGCCATCTACTCCCAGCTCTCCTCGTTTCCCAACTCATTTGTTGCTTTGTCTTCTTCCTTCATGGCTTGCTACCCCTTCCCTTGTCGCTTACCCTTGCCATCACCCTTCTTAGGACCCCAACAACCATGTGTAATATGGCTAGGCTTGCCACACTTGTAACACTTGAGCTTTTGCATCGTTCCAATCTCCATGGGCGTGTCGTCGCTCTTCACCTGCTTTTCGTAACCACTACCGGAAGAGTTGTCGCTGTTGGCACGAGCCTGGTGCACGCGCAAGTAGTATCGTTCCGCTGCTGCGATCATCCCCGGCAGGTCCTCGTTGAGGTTGCGCATCACTATCACAGCGTGGGCGTCATCCTTGAGGCCGTTATCGAAGTGGAAGCACAATACATGGGAGTCAAAGCCACAATTGGCGAAAATCTCACAAAACATGCGGGTATAGTTGGCGACGCCGCCAGCTTGGCAAAGCCAACGCAGCATGGCACGTGCATTGTTTCTCACGTCAACCATGGTGAAGCGCTTGGTAAATGACTCAATGAACTCCTTCCACGAGGTCAGCCACTTAAGGGTAGAGTCGCCACTGCTGCACGGTGGAGCCGATGGGGTTCAGATTCCAGTCGCGGCCATACATTCGGCGACCATTTCTGTTCCATTGTTGTGTGGATTGGACCACAACAGATCGACCAACCAAGCCAACAATGCCCCTCTCAATAGGTTCATGGCAAAGTCGGGCGTGCCTCGTACCTCAAGGCAGCTCTAGTCCAAGAATCCGAGCATGTGGAGCTGGCCCATCTTGCATCGATGGATCAAATGACTCCGGCTTGGGCGGGCTTGTGACACCCACAGTATGTCCGTTCGCGTTGGCAACTGCCATTGGTGTTGTCACATGACGCTTCGCGAGCTCTTGATTGAGGTACGTGCTTTGCTTCTCCAAAATGTCCATCTTGGCTTGCATGTCGGCACGCAATTTCTGTAATGCTGTGGCTGCTGTTACTTTTCCATCCGCGTCAAACACTGCGGCCATCGGGAACGTGCTGGATAAAGTCAACTCCGCGTCTGGTACAACTTCTTCCGGTTACCGCCTTGTCATCGGAGTGTGTGGCTTACCTTGGCCATGGATCCGCCAAAGAGAAGAGATGCGTGCTCGTCTACGCTGACCAGGAGAGGTTGCCACGTAGATGATTGAACCCCTGAGCCAACGGTGGCTCTGATACCAAGTGTTACCCAGGCGTGATGTGTGCTAGCCTCAACTGGATGGTATACGTAACAACCGGCGGCAACAGCGACCAAGTGGAGGCCGGTGCACACCTTTCTGGGTTTGTAGAAGCATAGGGTCATCTTGTGGGAGCACGCAAACATGTGTGGCACAGTGGGAGTATACTGTGCTTGTTGTTCAAGTATCAATATACATGACTTTATGTACATGATGACACATCCTAGGTGACCTAGGGTCACCGAGCCGTGTGTGGCTCTGTATGGGCCAGGGATGAGCGTTATTGCCTTAGCATCATGTAACTCATCTTCCCAGATTTCCAATGCACCAAGAATCATATCATTCCATGGAGGAACTGCCAAAACATGGTATATTCCATGAACCACGGCAATCTGCCGCTGGCAGCACCAGTAGTGGAGGTGACGGCCGACCGAAGCGCCCTTTCTGGCAATAACACATTAGGGCGCATTTCTGAAGTGCCGTGGCCCTCAATGATCCTTGACTCATTGACTAGCTGGGACCCAAGGCACGCTTTGGCCTTGTTGGGTCTTCCGAGGGCCGACCCTTGGTCCTTGGGGATGAATTTGCGTCTCTTGTTTTCCCCTTGGCCGGTCCAACCTTTGGCTGGGTGTAACTTCCTCAAAAATTGAGGAAGTTACACCCGGCCAAAGTGATGGATCGTCACTGTTCTTGGGTCGATCTCGTATGGTTTTTCCTGTAGATTACAAATCCTTAGTCATATTATACATTGAAGGATGCCTCAAGCTGTAATCAATTTCATTGACACTGTCTGGCTTATAGTATCTGATTTACACGAATTTTTGCATCGTTTTTGCAGGTGCGCGTATCTCTCTTGTCGATGGTGTCCACTTCCATCAGAGTCAAGGAGTCCCCAGACTGGCTTTTCCATATCCATGATAACTGTGGTTGGGAGGTCGCCAGCCGTAGGATTCCAGGATCTGAGCATTGTAGTTGGCGCTGTCGATCCTTTCTTCTGCTCCGATCATCCACAGCAACACATTTTGGATGCCAAAAAATGGCAATCTCCTTCCAGATGTCTCACTTGATGCCGTTGTTGTAGTGAAAACAGAGCATGTCGGGGGTGATGTCTGCACCAGTGATGATCTTGCAGAATCTCTGTGTGTATTCAGCCATGTTGGACTGCTAACAGAGATGCTAGAGCTTGCGTTGAGCGTCAAAATTCTTGTTCAGGTGTCTAAATTGTGCAAGCATTACACGCAAAAAACGTGTTCCAGTAGGTTGGTGGCATCAGCACATCTTGCCATTGCGGGCTGATCTGCTCCAAGGGCAGAAAGACTGTGGTCGGTGATATCAGACGGGCGCCATTTGCTGTTGATGAGGCCACGCCGGTCTCTTGGTGCCATTGGATGGCCTTTAGATCAGACCACATACTTAGTGCCGTGCCACCCAAAAAGTGCGGCCACGGGGTCAATCTTCTTTCGATTGTTGTGACCCCAGTAGTGGTGAAGTTCACCTGGAGACTCGTTAGGTTCATCCAAGCCATTGGTCCCTTGCAATATGTAGGATCAAATGATTTGAGAGTGGCGAGGCAAATCTTGGATTTTCTGGAGAGTTTGGTCTTTCTCTAGACCAGCACCGCCTCTCGAGCACTTGCATTTCAGAAAGCCTCCATTTTGACGTTGACTTGTTGGTGCTGATGGCTCTTGATCCCCTCGAGTGCAAAGATACACTTTGCCATTTCCTCAATGATCCACGCCAAAATGATTGAATGAATACATGTAAGTGTCGAGTTACGAATGAGACATAGTCAGGGTCATTGGGTTGATCGTCGAGCAAAGCGTGTGGAGTCGTGTTGTGAGTGGTTGGATTGAGAACCTCTACCAAGGAATTGGGGGCCTTCAATGATCGCCGGCAAGGATGCGAGAGTCATCTTTATAAATCAAGATATTTCTCAATATGTCAACAAGTGGAACAAAAGGTTGTGACACTTCTATTGTCAATTCTCCAAAATGGTCAAAACTTTTAGAAGGTGCAAGAAGGTTCGCCGGAGGGCGAGGGCAGTCGGCCGAATTGTCCTCGAAGGTCGGAGCAAAAATCAAGGTCACGATGTGTGGTTGGCTATTTATGTAATGGCAGAATTTCACACTCAGAAGATTAGGGATTCGTGTATGTCTGGTAGTGAAAATGCTGAAAAAAAGGTAGGTGGTGAACATACACAACTTGCGAGGCAGAACATGGTTTGAGAATTTGGGATACTTGGGAAATTTAAAATGAGCGACGAGTGTACTTCGATGACAAGTGTCAAAATGATCAAGTATACATATACAATGATAATGTTTATGATTGAGTGTACATGTATACAAGTGTCGAGGTTCAAATATAACGTAGTCCGGGTCGTCAAGTCCATCATCAAGTGATGCGTGTGGTGTTATGCTGAACGGAGTGTGGATGGTGAACTGGTACAAGTTGTGAGGCAGAACACGTTTGACAATTTGGGACACTTGAGCAATTTAGAATAAGTGGTAAGTGTACTTCAATGACAAGTGTTGAAATGATCAAACACATGTATACAAGTGTCGAGTTACAAATGAGATGTAGTCAAGGTCGTTGGGTCGTTTGTTCAGCGACGCGTGTGGAGTCGCATCGTGAATGGTTGGATCAAGAGGCTTGCCAAGGAATGTGGGAGATTTGAATATCGACAGCAAAGATGCAAGATGCATCTTTACAAATCGTTATACTTCTTGATGCGTTGAGAAGTCCACAAGAACGTCATGACACTTATACTGTTGATTCTTGAAGGTGGTCGATGTTGTCAGAAAGTGCAAGAAGGTTTGCCAGAGGACGAGGGTAGTTGGTTGAATTGCCCTTGACCGTTGGAGTGAACATTTGAGTCTCGACGAGTTGTGGGCTGTGTAGTTAAAAGAAATGCCCACTCAGGAATAATAGGGACTCGTGGACGTCTTGTACGTAACACTTCTCCTCCTTTTAGCCACAACATTCCGGCATGCATACAGATGTGGCCTGGAGACGGTGGTTGTATCCGTCAATCAAATGATCAATATCTCGAAGGTTGTTGTAAGGTTCCTAGCTGTCATGCGTGTCTTTGTAACCATGCTACTTGACAAGATACTTTGTCATTTTGCCACATTGATGGTGGTCAAGGATGTCCTTGATAACATACTCTGTGTCCTCGTCCTCTTGTACAGGAGGAGGGGGAGGTACATCCCTGCCGGGTAGTTCTCTCCGGGGTCTAGGTAGTGCTTGAGTCTGCTGATATGGAAAAACGGATGAACTTGCACATTCTCGAGGAGTTTGAGTCCCACGACCACGGGGGTTTGCATGCACTTGATCTCAAGAGGGCTCAGCCATTGGGGTTTGAGCTTTAAACAGTCGGCTTTGCAAAGTTTGATGTTTGTTGAACCGAGGAGAAATTTGTAGCCTGTGGCAAACACATTTTTGCTGTAATTTTAGTCAGCTGCTCATTTCATCACCGCTTGTGTCTTCGCAAGTTTCTGCCCTTTTTCTTCCCGTATGGAAGTGAATCTGCAGTGTTGGACATCACCTGCGCGAATGTTCCTCCGAGTGTGCAGACCAGCTGGTGTGGCGGGAAGTTTTCCATACACCACTTCAAACGAAGGTTTACCCATTACGGTGGAGAATGCCAGATTTTATGCAATTTTGGTGTACGCAAGCTTTTGTGTCCATCATATGAGGTTCACATAATGTTCGGAGAAGTTGTTTGAGAGTTTGATTGGTCCGCTTGGTTCGGCTATCGGTTTAGGGGTGGAACGCAATTGAAATCTGGATCCGGCTGCCATAGCGAGTCATTAGCTTGCGCGAGAAACGGCTGGTGAATTGACCATTCCTGTTGCTTGTGATGGTTCTTGGCACACCGTGTAGCCATATGATGTTGTTTAGAAACAACGGTGCTGTTCTTTTGGCTGTGGTTGTGGTTGTTGTTGGAATAAAGAGCAACATTTTGGAAAACCTGTCGACAACCACACGGATTGCATCATGTCCCTCGGGTGTGACTGGTAATCCCATGACAAAGTCCATGGAGATGTTGGTCCAAAGTTCCCTGGGAATGGAGAGTGGCTGAAGAAGTCCACGAGGCCTCGTTCAACAGGATTTTTGTCGCTGACACGTGTGGTAGGATTTGCAGAAGTTGGTCACGTCGGAATGTCCCACAAGTAGTATTTTGCCAGCATCTTTATCATCTTATCTTTGCCAAAATGTCCACCTAGAACACTTTCGTGGCATTCTTCAAGGAGCATGCAGAGGATTTCTTAGTTTGGAGGAACAAAAACCCTTGCGGGGAAATTCTTGCCGCCAATACGGTGCGTCATACCAGAATTTTTCCTTGTCGTATCTGACATACGGGTCCTAGCCTCCTTTGAATAACTCTTCAAGATACAGAGCTCACTGTAGTTATAGCGTTGCTGCCTCAGCCATCAGATCTGGTCAGTGGCTGAGCGTGTATGCTGGGTTGGTTTTGCCTAGCCAGTATATGATGTTGTTGTCAAACCAGGATTTGAGGAACTCCATCCATCAGGTTTGACATTGACAAAGGTTTGGCTGTGTCTTAAAATGTTTCAGCACATGGTGGTCGGCGCATACAATGTATTTGTGGCATTCAAGGTATAATTTCCATGTCTTTAATGCATGTAGGACTGCCAGCATATCCTTCTCATGTACGAAATATTTGAGTTCCGGTCCTCACAGTTTTTGTGACATGTATGTGACTGGTTGCTCTCTGTTGCTATGATCTTGGAGGAGGACTACACTGATGGCTCGATCTGAGGCGTCCGTAGCCATGATGTAGTCGACCCTTGGATCGACTAATCATAGGGCTGGCATGAAGGCCAGAGCGTTCCACAAAGCGGCGAATGCTTCTTGTTCACATTCTCCCCATTGCAACTCACTTGCTTTTTGAGTGAGGTGGGAGAGAGGCGTAAAGACCGGGGCGTAATCCCATACGAAACGCCGGTAGTAATTGCAGAAGCCAAGAAAAACTTGAACTTCTCAGATGTTACTCGGTGTCGGCAAATCACCAATTGTTGCCACTTTTTTGGATCCATGGTGATCCACCGTTGATGACGTGACCCAAAAACTCCATCGAATACCGACCGAAGTCGCACTTTGAGAGTTTTCTGAAAATAGTCTGCCTTTGTAAAAATTCAAGAACGTTTCGGAAATGTCCATCATGCTCCTCGGGGGTTGTGGTTGTACACGAGGATTTTGTCCACGTACACCACACTAAGATCATCAAGGTACGGGCCAGAAACGTTGTTCATCGCCGCCATGAACGTTGTCGGGGCATTTGTAAGGCCAAACACCATGACCGTGAACTTGAAATGCACGTATCATGTTTGGAACACCATCTCCTTCATTTCAGTGTCTGCCACGTGGATCTGGTGATAGCCGCTACGTAGGTCGATTTTGGTGACATCGAGCTACGTAGCGGGGAGGTGGTCCAAAACGTTTGGCAACTTGGGGAAGAGAGTAGCAAATTTTATGGTAGTGTTCTTTAGCGCCCGATAGTCCATGCACAACCGCATTATGACAGTTTTCTTTTTCACAAATAGTATTGGGGTGGCGTATGATGACGTGCATGGACGGATGAACCCTTGACCGAGCATCTCGTCTAGCTGCTTTTTCAGGTTGGTCAGCTTGTGATCTCTCAACCGATAGGCTCCTCGAACTATGGGTTGGCTCCCCGGTTTCAGTTCTATGCGATGATGGATATCACATTGCGGTTGTCGGGTTTTTTATGTTTTGTCAGGGAAGACATATGCAAACTCTTGAATGAGAGGTGTGAACTCTTTGGGTACCATTGTGAACTTTGTTGATGACGATGAGGCGGATGAGGCTGATGAGTCAGCTGCTACCATTTCCGCTTCCTCCATTGGCTCAAAATGTAGGAGCCACGTATGAGCTCCTTGTTGTATGTAGTACTTTCCCACGTTGAGTGCCATCGGCTGCAGAGTTTTTCACCTCTTGGTTTCTACAACTTCCTCTGCTACTTCCACTTCTCCTGCTTCCAATGTCATCTTTTGCTCCACGTGCGAAAGACATTGCTTGATGTCATAAACTTCCATGTAAACATCACTACTGTTCCAGTCCACATGTGGATTGTGCCAGTACAGGAAAACTCGTCCGAAAATGATTTTGTGGTCGCTCATTGGAAATGACCTCCAACCCTTTACATCTCGTAAATCTCCCACTTATAATCATAATGGTTCACGGAGTCTCCGTATTTGCAATCTCCCATCAATGGTTTTTCCTTCAAACACCCCTGGTTTGGTCTACAAACCCAGCTTGTGAACCATGTCGTTGCTTACAAAACTGTGAGAAGTGCTTCCGTCCAATGCTATTGGTTACGTTCTGTGCGCCTTGCGACCTTGAGGTTGCACCTTTAGTACGATCGCCGGTTGGTTGTCCTCGTACCCCTCGACAAGCTTTGTGATCTCATAAACCCTCTCCAGCATTGTAGCTGTTCAGATGGGAGATCGTTCGGCGTTGATCATTTCTCACGGATAAGAGTCGCGCCTTTTACTCATGTCCTTTGTCGTTTCCTAACTCATTTTTCTGTGCCCCCCCTCTCCCACCTTTTTGCATGCTGCTTGCTTTGGCAATCGTAAGTGATAAACCTGATGTTTTTGCAGTTGTAGCAGGTTTGCATACGTCTCTGTTCAACGGTGTCCGCTTCCATTGAATTTGAGGAGTCCTCCAACTGACTTTTTCCATTCCCACAATAATTGTTGTTGGGAGGTCTCCAGCTCTAGGATTCCAGGATCAGAGCATTGTAGTTGTCGTTGTCGATCCTTTCTTCTGTTGCAATCATCCACGGTAAGTCGTTTTGGATGCGGAAGACGGCGATTGCTCACCGGATTTTTCGTTTGAGGCCGTTGTTGTTGTGAAAACTGAGCTTGTTGGGGACGATTTCTGTATCCGCAATGATCTCACGGAATCTCTACGTGCACTCTGGCACGCTGAGCTGCTGATGTAGATGGTAGATCTTGTACCGATTTCAGACTTTTCGTTCAGTCATCCGGATTGTGCGAGCATTGCGTGAGAGAATTTGTTCCAGTTGGTTGGTGGCATCAGCGCGCCTTGCCATTGTGGGTTTGTATGCTCCAAGGGTAGAATGCCTATGGTCGGCGATATGAGACGGGCGCTGTTGACCAAGGATGAGGCCCCACCGGACTCCTGCTGCCATTGGATGGCCTGTAGATCAGACCACCAACTCAGTGCCATGCCACACAAAAGCGGGGCTGCCAGGTCAATCTTCTTTCCATCCTCGTTTACCCCAGCAGCGGTGAATTACACCTCCAAACTCGTCAGCCATATCCAAACCGTCGGTTTCTTGGAATTTTCATGATCCAACGGTCCTGGTGGGGCCAGACAAGTTTAAGGTTCGTTCAAGAGTTGGGTGTTTCTCTTGGAGAGCACCGCTTCCCATGCACTTGCTTTGCAAAGAGCCTCCATTGCAATGTTGAGTTGTTGGCTTAGATGGTTGTTGATCCCCACAAGTACCTACATACGGTTTGTGAGTTCCTCGTTGATCCGCGCCTATCGTTTGGTGCCACCTGTTGTTCCTGCCGTTGACGTTGAGGCCGTCAGTAGGGGGCGGCTGGTTTACCACCGTTGGATCCGCGACAGGGTTGGTCCTTAGAGCCGCAGGGGTTGATCCAGATGTCATGTAGCTTGTCACGTCAGTGTTCGCTGCCGCTTTAGAATTTGCATGCATAGGCACGTACTGCTCCTCCATTGCCAAAGTCATTGTCGCAGACCCGCTGTTGGTCGTCCGATGTGTTTGCTTGCTTCACGTCGTAGTCGCAAATTCTGCAAAGTCTTGACATGTGAGATGTGCTTACGGCTTCTGCAAGGTAGTCTTCTGGATGGGTAAAGTCATCAGATGCCTCTCCAGCAGTGTTGTGCTCTGATACCAAGTGTCATGCCAAATGGTGCGTGGATGGTGAACAGATAGAAGTTGTGAGGCACAACAATTTTGAGAATTTGGGATACTTGAGCAATACATAACTAGCGTAAGTGTACTTAAATGAAAAGTGTTGAAATGATCAAACACATGTATACAAGTGTCCAGTTACGAATAAAACGTAATCAAGGTCATTGGGTCCATCATCAAGCAACGTGTGTGGAAACACATCAGGAGTTGTTGGATCGAGAAGCTCCGTCGAGGAATTGGGGGGCTTCAAAGATCGATGGTGAAGATGTGAGATGCATCTTTATGAATCACGTTTTTCTTTATGTGTCAAGAAGCCGACCGAAAGATCGTGACACTTTTGTTGTTGATTCTTGAAGGTGGTCAAAGTTGTCAGAAAGTGCAAGAACGTTCTCCGAAGGATGAGGGTAGTTTGTTGAATTACCCTTGACCGTCAGAGTGAAAATCGGGGTCTCAGCGCATGGTGGGCTTTTTTTGTCATGGCAGAAATGCCCACTTGGAAAGATAAGGGACTTGTGCACGTCTGGTACGTAACATGTGGAGTCGCATTGAAAGCGGTTAGATTGAGAAGCTCCGCCGAGGAATCCAGGGGTTAAAAATTGACGGTGCAGATGCAAGATGCATATCTATAAATCTCGATCTTTCTTGACATGCCAAGAAGTTGACCAAAAGGTCTTGACACTTCTGTTGACGATTTTTGAAAGTGGTCAAAGTTGTCCGATAGTGCAAGAAGGATTACCGGAGGGGGAGGGCAGCTGGCCAAGTTACCCTGGACCATTGGAGTGAAAATTGGGTTGTTGCTTTGCAGTGGGCTATTTGTGTACTGTCGGAAAATGCCCACTTGGAAAGAGTAGGGACTTGTGTATGTTTGGTGTGCAATACTTCCCCCCTTGTAGCCGTGACGTCTCGGCCTGCATAGAGATCTGGCCGAGTGAAGAGAGTGACATCTGTTGTTTAGATGATAGACGTTGAGGAGGTTGTCATGGGGTGTTCCCTGTTGTTATGCGTGACGTCGTAGCCATGCCACTTGACAAGATGTTTTTTCATTTTGACACATCGTCAATGGCCAAGGATTTCCTCGATGACGTACTCTGTGTCCTCGTCCACTTGGAGAAAAGGAGGAGGAGTTACATCCTTGCCGGGGATGTTCTCTCCGGGGTCCCGATAATGCTTTAGCATACATATATGGAACACCGGATGATCTTGCAAAGTGTCGAGGTATTTGATTCGAGAAAACACTGGGTTTTGCATAGGCTCAATCTCAAACGGCGCCAACCAATCGAGTTTGAGCATTAAGCGGTCGTCTCCGCGGAGCTTTATGCTTTCCAAACTGAGGAGTGATTTGCTGTCTGCAGCAAACACATTGGTGCTGCGATGTTGGTCAGCTGCTAGTTTCATTGCCGCTTGTGTCTTCGTGAGTGTCTATCGTGTTTCATCCCAGGTGGTGGAGAAATCGCGACATTGGACGTCAGCTGCGGGAAAGTTTCTCTATCTGTGATGTCTAGCTGGTGTGGAGATAAGTTTGCCATATACCACTTTGAACGGAGTTTTTGCCATAGCAGTGGAGATTGCTAAATTATATGCAATTTTGGATGTCGGGGGTTTTACTACACAATCGGTTCCATGTGTTTTGCATAACTTTTGGAGAATTTTTTTAAGCATTTGGATGATCCACTCAGTTTGGCTGTCAGTTCTAGAGTGGAACGCCATTGGAAACTGGATCCGACTGCATTAACGAGCCATCATTTTGTGCCAAGAACGGCCTGTGAATCAACTGTCTCTGTTGGTCGTGATGGTTCTCGGTACACCATGTAGCCGTACGATGTATAGAAACATCCATGCTGTTCTTTTAGTGGTGATGGTGGACGTTGTCAGAGTAAAGTCATCCATCTTACAAAACCTATCGACCACCACAAGGATTGCGTCATATCCCTCACGTGTGACCGGTAATCCATTGACAAAGTTTTTGGGGATGTCTGTCCACGGTTCCGTCATAATTGGGAGTGGCTGCAGAAGTCCGGGTGGCCTCGTGTGATGGGATTTTTGTTGCTGATACATGTCACAGGATTTGCAGAACGTGGCCACGTCGGTTTACATCTTGTCCCACCACTAGTGTTTTTCCAGCTTCTTCAGCGTCTTGTCTTCTCCAAAATGTCCACCTGGAGCGGTGTCTTGGCACTCTTCAAGCAGCATGTGGCAGAGTTTGTCGTTCAACGGAACGACCACCTGGTGAGTGAATTGTCGCAGCCAATGGAGTGCGTCATACCATAACTTTGCCTTGTCGTATCCGCCATGCTGGTTGTAGCCTGGTGTGAACAACTGCTCAACATAAAGATTTCACTGCAGGTGAAGTGCTACTGCCTCAGCCATCAGATCTAGTCAGCGGCTGAGTGCGTCTGCTGAATTGATTTTGCTCGGCCGAGACTCAATATTGTAGTCAAACCTGGATTCAAGGAACTCCATCCATCGGATTTGATGTCGATCGACATTTTGTTGCGTCTTAAACTATTTTAGTGCATGGTGGTTGGTGCCTACAATGCATCAGCATCATCAAAGATAGCTTCGCCATGTCTTTAATGCGTGTACGATTGCCAACATCTCTTTCTCACGTACAGTGTAGTTAACTTCCAGTCCATGTAGTTTTCGTGATATATATATGCAATCAGTTGCTCTCTATTGCCTTGATCTTGTAGGAGAACCACGCCAATGGCTTTATTGGAGGCGTTCGTAGCCATGATGCAGTCGAATTTCAGGTCAACTAATTGTAGGGCTGTCGCCGAGGTCAGAGCATCCCCCAAATTGGTGAACGATTCTTGTTTGCTATCTCTCTACCACAACTCACTTTGTTTTCGAGTGAGATTGGAGAGGGGCACTGACACTTGGGCGTAATCCTATACAAACGGCCGGAAGTAATTGAAGAAGCCAAGAAAAACTTGAACGTCTCCGACATTTGTCGGTGTTGGTCAATTAGTGAATGTTGTCACCTTTCTAAGATCCATGAGAGTCCGTCCGCCATTGATAATGTGACCCAAAAACTTGATCATACAGCGACCAAAGTCATACATTGAGAGTTTTCTTAAACATTTCTCTCTTGTTCTCTTCTGGGGCGTGAATGCACACCATGATGTTGTTGAGATGCACCACAAATGCATCGGCAAGGTACAAGCATAAAATGTTGTTTATTGTCACCATAAACATCACCGAGGCATTCATAAGTCCAGAGAGCATGACCGTGAACCCAAAATGCCCATGGCATGTTCAGAATGCTGTCTTCTTGATGTCAAAATCTTCCATGCGGATCTGGTGATTACTCCTGTGCAGCTCGATTTTGGTAAAAATCTGAGCTCCTCGGAGTTGGTAAAAAATCTTAACTTCACGGGGCAGAGGGTAGCGGTTCTTGATGGTAGCATTTTTCAATGCTGAGTAGTCCACACACATTTGAATTTTCCCAGTTTCTTTGTGTTCACAAATCATACAGGTGCAACATATGGTGATGTTGATGGACGGTTAAACCCTTGACTGAGCATCTTGTTGAGGTAATTTTTTAGCTCGGTCAGCTCGTAGTTGCTCATCCGATAAGCCCCTGGAACTGTGGGTCAGCTGCCCGGTTGAAGCTGGATGCCATGGTCGATATCACGTTGGGGTCGCAGGCTTTTTAGGAGTTTGTCAGGGAAGACATCAGCAAACTCCCCGATGACAGGTGTTAACTCCTTAAAAACCATCACAAACTTTGTTGATACTAATGAGGCTGATGACACTGATAAGTCCAATGATTCAGTTGCTGCCACTTCCGCTTCCTCCATTTGCTTGAGATGTACGAGCCATGCACGAGCTCCTCGTTAGAAACAATGCTTGGCCACGTTTAGTGGTATCGGCTGCACAGGTTGTTGCTTCTTGGTTACCACGGTTTCCTCTGGTGCTTCCATCTCTACTGCTTCCTCTATTGTCTTCTGCCTCACGCGGTATGTCTTTGAACCGTTGATTTCCACGTAGACATTGCCACTATTCCAATCATCCTACGGATTGTGCTTGTACAGGAAATCTCGTCCGAGAATTATGTTTTGGTCACTCATTGGACATGATCTCCAGATCGTTTCATCTTGCATTTCTGCCACTTGTGTTCATAGTAGTTCTCAGATTCTCCGTATGTACAATCTTCCGTGGATGGTTTTTCCTTCAGATACCCCTGGTTTGGTCTGCAAACCCAGTTTTTGAAACATGTTGTTGCTTACAAAATTGCGAGAAGCTCCTCCATCCAATGGTGCCAGTCCTGGTCGACGGCTCTTGCAACAGCGGGGTTGCACTTTTAGTTGTATCGCCGGTTGGTCATCCTCATACCCCTC